>JAPYZD010002162.1:0-31327 GCA_030522725.1 Ichneumoninae sp. B BG-2022a | reverse complement strand
TATTAACAAATTCATCAAAAAATTAATTGGTTAACAAATTACCCGGCAACAAAACTTTCTTTTTATGAAAATTATTCGTTTATTTTTCTGAATACGTATGAATTATTTCAGATTTTTAAGTAATCGTTGATTTTTTATTTTTTTTTTATAGAACAAAAATCAACGATTACTTAAAATTATCCAATCCTACACCTCGGTTATCCCGGTAGACTTGGATGAATTGGGTGCTTCGGATAACGCAGACTCTCGAATAATCGTAGGTCGGATAAGCGCGATCCTACTGTACCTTAAAAAAAATGCTATCATTTACCGCCTGCTATAGCCTTATCCATAATTATTTCCCGATCATTAGCTCTTCTAAAATTCCCCCAACGATATCTGCATCTAAAAATCTCCCACACGAGGAGCACTTCGTGCTAAACAAGTGTCCCTTCGTCCGCTGGGCTCGAGTCACGACTCCACGGAGACGAGGCAGTCCGGAGGGTTCTCTTAGTGCATTGTGTATTCCGAGGGTGTAGTAGTACCAAGGCAGTTTATACAACGGAGGGGTTGCAGTGGCAACATACCAATTAGCCGTTTTGCATGGAACGACTATGTCGCTAGATGCGGAGGCAGCGGTATGACGGTAGAATGCAAGTAGGAGTGGGAACTATGAGAGACGGCTCGGTCCGAGACCTTTTTTTCCCTTATCGGCGACGCTGTAGCGAAGTAAAGGAGCTGAACTTAAGAAAACAATGGACGTAACGGGATCGTGAAAAACACGCGGGATCGTGGGAAAAAGCGGCTTTTTTTCCTCCTCTGTCAGAGAGGACGGCAAAAATAAGATAGTAAGTTATATAAGAAATTTATAAAATTGAATTAAAAAGGAACGCGAAAGAAAATTGCTCGGGACGGCAACGAAGCCCGAAGGGTGGATGCCTACGCTGCGTGATAGATGCCACGATTCATAATGCCCTACGTTACCGGGTCACCGCGTGTACCATAATTTCACGATCCTAATTACATCAATGAACCGAGAGAGGAAGGACGGTGCGGTACGAAAGCCACGAATAGAAGGTGCGGAACTTTGGTGTATATATATATACGTGAAAGTAGTTATAACCCTGGTACGGCCCGACTCGGCGATGGAAGCCCGAGGCCACTCGATTTTCCTCTTAATATTCCTACACGTTTACGCTCAGCGTCGATGTGCAGTATTGTGGGTGGACTATTTGTAAACTTGTGTGCTAAGTGTGTGTGTGTATAGATGGATAGATATATAGATATATATGTGTATGTATGTATGTATGTATGTATATACACAAAGCTTCAGCCGAGCTGGAAAGGTTTTAAACAAGCCGAGGAAAAAAGAACGTCGCCGACGAGTTTAGGGTGTGCGACAGGAGAATTATGTGGGGCTTGGACCTCTAATCCTCGGGGCTTGTTGGACCAATCTACGGGTATCGATCCCTCTCACGGGGATACTACACGAGGTTGGAGAACGAAAGCTCCTTGACTTTAAATTTTTAACGATTTTTCGCAAACAATGCTCCGCTGATAGTATTTCGAACGGAAGCTCCTCCAATTCATTTTTAATGGAAGTGCGGATCAACGGTTGAAAACTGGGATTTTTGTTTGTTTGTTTTGAGAATTTTTTTAAGGAATTCAGAGACAATTCTTACAAGCTGGCAACTTCCAATTACGTGGGAATCAAAAGTTTATTTTAAAATGTCATGTAATTCACGTGAAAATCATTCTGTAAGAAAAGTTAATGGAAGATTCTTTTGCTATTCGATCTCTTAGTAAAAATCCACTTTGCGACGTTAAATTCTTTATGGAAACAAGATAAGCTACAGGAACGCGCAGTCGACGTAATCGGAGACAAAGCATTAGAAAGCTTTTGGATCAGCGAAAGCCAGAAATAAATAAAAGAAAATATTGAAAATCAAGAATGTTCAATACCTCAAACTAAAACGCGAAACCAGAATTTTAAGTAGGCGAATAATTAAGAGATGATTATTACAAGCTGGAAGCTTCCAGTATCGCGGGAATAAAAAGTTTGATTCAAACAGCGATGTAATTCAAGTGTAAATAGTTCCGGGAAGTTTCTCTCCTCATTCTTTCGTTTGATACAAACTCACTTTACGCCGTTAAATTTTTAAAGGTAATAAGATAAGCTGTAGGAACGCGCAGTCGACGTAATCGGAGAGAAAGGATTAGAAAGCTTTTAGATCAGTGAAAGCTAGAAATAAATAAAAGAAAATATTGAAAAGCTAGAACGTTCGATACCTCGAGATGATTAGTACAAGCTAAAAGCTTGCAGTATCGCGGGAATAAAAAGTTTGATTCAAACAGCGATGTAATTCAAGTGTAAATAGTTCCGGCAAGTTTCTCTTCTCATTCTTTCGTCTGATACAAACTCACTTAACGCCGTTAAATTTTTAAAGAAAATAAGATAAGCCACAGTAACGCGCAGTTGGCTTAATCGAAGACGGAGAATTAGAAAGCTTTTCGATTAGCGAAAGCCAAATAATATAAAATATTGAAAAGCGACAAGAAGAACAGTTCATTATCTTCGGAACAAAAAAATAATTGAGAATAACGATTGAAAATTCAAAGTTGAGAAATTTGCAGAAAATATTGAAAAGCGACAAGAAGAAGTTCATTATCTTCGGAGCAAAAAAATAATTGAGAATGAAGATTGAAAATTCAAAGTTGAGAAATTTGCAGCACAGAGAGTAACGGGTGCTTGAGAGAAAAAAAATTGAAAGCTTGGTCTGAGTGCGCCGCTACAGCGAGCGGTTACCGCACGACGAATGCGATCGTTTGAATCGAATCGAGTGCTTGGATCGACGAGTGGAAACGTCGAGAGGCGATAAAGCATAAAGTAAAGGGGGTAATCATGGATGTTTTAATTACGCTGAATAAAGAAAAGGGAAAAACGAGAAGAAAGTTTTAAAAAAGTAGAAACCTCATCCGCGCCATGAACGTCGTTGGATCTCTCACGGATGAGAGGCCGCGCGGGTCTGCAACGGGGCTTGCACGGTGCCCGCAGTATCAAACCGATATGCATATCTATGCAAATGCATCTCGAACGTACCTCGTACAGTGTCTGCCCCTCCGCCCTTCGCCGTCGGGTTACTCCGTTTCAAAGTCCGCGGGTTTTGCGAACCCTCCAACGGAAAATTGCACGGCGCATAATTTCCTACCTCTTATTTTTTTACAATGTTTTTTTCTTTTTTCCTTAAAAATTGTTTCACGTATTATTATTATATTTATGCCTTGAACTCCCGACAGCAATAATTATTCACATTTCGCCGAAATGTAAAAAACAAAAAACTTTGAGCCAAACATTTCTCAAACATTTCAGTGTAAGAATTATAAGGGGCCAAAAAAATATTTTCAAAAAGTTTAAAAAATATTTCACAGATAACTTTTAATATTGATAAAATATTTTCAATATTTAAAAATAAATTGTAAATTGTAAATTGTAAATTTAATGTACTGGAACTGGAAATTTGCTGACATTACTCATATTAATTAAACATTAATGTACTTTGCTTGTAAAATAAAAATACCAGATATTAAAATTACAAATCTTTTGCAGTAAAATTTACAAAAATGTTCATGAAAAATATAAATTTTATTGTAAAATTGCAACGCACATGTGTTTGAAATTTCAGAAACGGTTTATGTAAAAAAGCTTCTAATACTGTTCATTAAATTTCAAACTAAATTTTTTAACAGTGTGCTATCTGGGCGCTTTTTTAAATAAAAAATCGACATGAGAAAGAATACAACGAACGCGCACGATACTCCATGCGACGATGAGTTTTCAGGGCGGAAACGAGGATATTGTTAAGCGAAGAAAGTCGCGACCTTTTTACTTGCGACACTTCCGGCGGCTTGTACCGTTATCTTAGACAGAAGATTATACGATGCATGTGATCGGATCGATCTACTTCGCTGTTCGCTCTTATGGGGCGTAAGCCATCGTGTGTGGTAGCAAGTATTTGCGACGTACACGGAGATCGGTACTATATTGGTGGTACGCAGAATGCGTGCGAAGCTTTACGAGCGTAAATTTTTTTTCTCCCCCTCGTCTCATTTCGCTCCCACGACTCTCGAGCGATATTAATATCCATTTTTAACCCCCTTTGATGTCGAATGAGGCGATAAATAATGCGTAGTAAAATTTCCAGCTGTAACAGGGAAAACAATCCAATCAATTAATCGAACCAACAAATTGAAGACCATGATTTCTATCATTTATGAGGGTGATATAATAATTTTTTTTGTCGGCACAACCAAGATAAACTAACGGATTCTTTGTGTGGATAGCTCGACCAATCACGTTGCGCGGAATTTGAATTGAACCAATGCGCATGCGCGTGGAGTTAGCTGGACGTGCCAGAGCGCTCGATCAACAACATAAAAACTGCGGCTTAAATATTCCTTAGCTTTTACTGCACAATGATTCTATTTAGAGGCAAGATTAAATATAAATGTAATATCAACATATAATATAAACATAAAATAACAATAATAATAATATAAATATTAATATTATATATATAATATAAATGTACTATAAATAAATTTAGAGGCTATTTGGAAGAAAATATAATCTTAATTTTTTTCGGTGTTGAAAATTAACGTTGCGACTAACGCACATGTCCGGCCCAAGGTCAAATGGACCGACGTACAACAAACAGCCTACTAGTCGTTCAGAAACCCAAATAAATCTCTTTTCCGACACTTTCCGCAGATTGAATATTACAGACAATCGGAAAATGAACTTACTTTTTTTGCAGCAACAGTTGCACAGAGCGAAATCGCTCCACACGCGTACCGACAGAACTCCATATATTCCAGGTAACACGAGTAACCGGCTTCCACTCACACGCGCACGAAGATCGCGACTGAGAATGCATGGCGTTGTCTCCTCCTCCCCCTCCCTCCTCCCTGCCGGCCGGTTCATAATAGTATGGCATCTGCAACGAGAGGTCTGAGGTTTTTATGGGCGACATACAGAGGTGCTTTCGATTTGGCGTTTTTCGTTATTATAACGTTTGTTGTTTGGTAAGAATTCGTGACTGCGCACGCGCAGTCACATTATAACAACCGTTAACGCCAAATCGAAAACACCTTTGTTCATCGAATGCGAAGCGTAGTTTAAGTCTGAAATCAGTAAGAAGTATTAGTAAGAAGTATTAATAAGTAAGATCAAAACCAAAATATCCACGGCCGAATGAATTTTCTGTATAAAATCACCCGATAGGTTTACATAATCTAGTCAAAAAGTTATGATAGACCGATTTTTGTGATACATATAAAAGTCCCGATGAATACATGCATCACTATATTTATTCGCAGATACTAATTTACCGGCTGGATTATCTCGCTACTAATTTTTATTCTACGCGGCTGCAGAACAAACGGGACACGGAGCACGTTTGTTCAAAGATCGAAACAAACCTCATTTCCGACGCTTCACGTCGATCGAACATTACGAACGATCGGAAAAATTGACTTACCTTCTGTACAGCAACCGCACAGATCGAAATCGTGGCGGACGCGTACCGACGGAACTCCGAATATTCTAGATAGGCACGGGCTGCGCTCCAGCTTTCACTCGCGAACGCACGAGAATCGCGACTGAGGCTGCATGGCCTCGCCGACCCCCCCTCCTGCCCTGCCAACCCGTTCAAAATAGTTATGGCATTTGCAACGAGAAGTTTGAGGTTTTTGTGCAAACTATCGAGTGGCAACGGCTGCGCCACATTCTCCACTCTGAGAAAACCAGTCACGAGAATAACACTCGTCAGAGCGGCACAAAAATGTGGATATTCCACCGAGAGTAAGTCCAACAAACCCCGACATAACCTCCGCTCGTCAAACCCTCGACGTGCTCGGATTTTTTTTTCTTCTTTTCAAACACGGAGAATAATAACGCTACCGCGAGATGTTTCTCCGTGCGGTTTTTTTTTTAGCTCTCGACGGTGCACGCGTCGCCGAACTCGAGGGAATGATTTTCAAAAATCTTCAGTCAAATTTTATGTCAAAAAAGCGAGAGTTTCGTTGGTGAAAATTTATTCGATTGAAACAGTTGTTTTTATGGCAAGGGCAGAAAAGGGGAGTTCTTGACGAGTGTGAAAAAATTGCACTTACATGAGTCGGCATGCGAGACATTATACGAGTCGGGACTCAGTTTTCTACGCATGTGCTATTTGTACAATTTTTTCTGACAAATTCATGAAAATCAGGCTTTTCCTGTCTGGGAAGTGTGCTGAAAGACACTTTCTCGCACAAGTGCTAGAAAAAAAGACTCACATTTGTATGCATACACTGTATTTTTCTCATACGCAATGCGAAGCAAAGTGCGGCGTTCACTCGTGTCAGGAATGCTCTACGCCTGTGCTATTTACATAGTTTTTCCTAACTAATTCCTAAGAATCACGTTTTTATCTTTGGGGAAGTGTGTGCAAAAAGACAGATTTTGCACTAGTGTGAGAAAAATGATTATATTGCGTTTGTATGCATGAGCAGTATTTTTCTCATACGCAATGAGGCGAGTACGGCATTTACATGACTCAGGTTGCTCCTTTCTGCACATACACCATTCACACCATTTTTTTGAATGAATTGATGAACATCATGCTTTTCGTTTTTGGGAAGAATGTGCAGAAAGGTACTTTGTCGCACGAGGGCGAGAAAAAAGAGTATCGCGAAAAAAGAGAAAGAGAATATCGCGTTTGTACTCATGCACAGAATTTTTTTGCAAGTAATTCAAAAAAGTGCCTTTCTGCACTCACTTTATAGTAACAGAAAGCAGGATTTTACATGCATGTGTTAGGAAAAAAATATTTTATGCATGAATCATTGTAATCATAGTTGATGCTTTTGTCATGGCTGTTTTTTCTTTTCTGTTCCCAGACAAGAGACCGCAGATCGCGGGAAGCTTGACGAACATACAATCGGCGAGCGCGACGACCGTCGGGTCGCTGACCAACGCCGTGGCGGATAAGGACAAGCAGCAGCAGCAGGACGAGTCCAGTCAGGAAGATGCAGAGGATCGGAAACAAAGGGAACACCAGTGGAAAGTGATGAAATACAGCCTCATAGTCTGTGGCATTTCCATAGGAGTTATGGGATCCATCGTGGTGTACGAACTCGCGAGGCCGATGGTCGACGAAAATGGCAACATCATCGAAGACGAATTTTCCAGTTTACCATATTTTTTGCAAATGTGGAAGAGACTGACCAGAGAATTGAATTATTACAAGAAGGTAAAAGAAAAAGCGGTGCAAAGTATGCAAAGATTTTGGCTTCGTCACGGAGGAAGTTGTTCGCGAAATTGTAATAAATGAGGAAGCCATGTCAAAATTGCCTTGCAATTTTTTTTTTGTGATAAAAAAATTTTAATTCAGACAATTTTAAGTACTCTGATATTAAAATCACTTTTTTTTAAACCAAAACACCTTCCACTATGCGATGCAAAAAAAAAAAATTATTGTATCTGTAGGATGGTAATTTCCTATTTTTTTATATGCATATATACATTTTTGTTTTTTTGCAGTTTGTACAAGAGCCCAGCCGGGAGAAGCTCTTGCCGGATCCTCTGAAGCATCCCTACTTGCAACCACCTTACACGCTCGTCTTGGAGATGACCGATGTCCTCGTGCATCCAGATTGGACCGTAGGTTGAACGCTCAAATTTTAAAAAAAGAAAAGACTAGCACATGTAAAAAAAATTCTTTTATTTTTACAGTACCAAACCGGTTGGAGGTTCAAGAAACGGCCGGGTGTAGATCAGTTTCTGGAGGCAGTAGCCCCGCCACAGTTTGAGACTGTTGTGTACACTGCGGAGCAAGGAATGGTAATATTGAATTTCGCTGTTGCGCAGATCGCACCGTTCGTGACTTTGTAATACCCATTATGAATTACATTTCCAGACGGTATTTCCAATTCTCGATTCTTTGGATCCCCAAGGATGCATCATGTACAGACTGGTCAGAGACGCGACGCGGTTCGTCGACGGTCATCACGTGAAAGATCTCGACGCGCTCAATCGTGATCTCAGCAAGGTAAACATTCCCGAATATAAAAAGAATATCTAATATGTAATAGACAAGTTCGGGAGAGACGAGTGACCGAAACTTCGATTCAACAGGTAATAGTGGTCGATTGGAACGGCGAGAGTATCAAGATGAATCCGGAAAATGCGCTCAAAATACCGCGATGGACCGGCAACGACGACGACACGGCCCTGTACGATTTGGCCGCTTTTCTCAAAAGTAGGCAACGATTTCACATCTCTGTAAGAAACTTCCTTGAGCAAGGATGAATCGAGGATTGAATTTATTTTTTTTTCGCAGCAATATTCGCAAGCAACGTCGAAGACGTCAGAGACGTGCTCAATTATTACAGACAATTCGACAATCCGCTGGAAGCGTTTAGAGAAAATCAACGGAAGCTTTTGGTACATAATTTGAGAATTTAAAAAATCATTTATAGCCGATCCGTTTCTAAGGAAAAGGGAAAAACATATATCTTGTTCTCACACTGTACTTACACGTCGATTAGACGATACTAAAAAAAATTCTTATATTTCAGCAACAAATGCAGGAGGATGAATCGCAAAAGGCCCAACGAGAGGGTAACCAAGTCTTGACATCCAAGTGGAAACCGTCTTTCTTAAAAAATCGTTGATCGTTACGGTAACAGAACAATTATCGTGTTTGTAAAATAAAGCGCAATGTTATATCATATTTTTCAATATGGCATTCGTTACTCTCACACTTCAAACGCAACACGAAAAATTTATCTTAATTTTTTTTTTTATCTGACTCGAGCATTGCTGAATTTATCATCGAAAATATATGTACAACTTTCATGTAAAAAAATAAGCAATCGTTTCGGTTTCGTCCACGAGGAGTCGTCAGTGAATTTATTAAACAACGATTTCGTCAATCTCGAACAAAAATCTCGCCGCGTACGTTCACTTCTTCGTCGGCAACGACTCCTACGGTATTTTCTCAGTGATATTACAGGGTGGCCGTTTTTTCCCCGAAAAAAATTTCCTGACTTTTCACTGACGAATTAAACATTTTCCCTGACCAAACTTCTAACGACTTCTATTTTTTTTAATTAACAATACAAATAAAAATGCCTAATTATTGTATTAATGTTTAATTGTATTTTTTTAAATCTTCCTAATTTTTTTAAGCGTCCCTTTAATGTCCTTTTTATTTATTTATAGAAGATTCGGGAATTGGTCAAGGAATTCACGTTTTCCCTGACCAATTTTGGAATTCCCCGACTTTTCCCCGATTCCCAGACCACTATTCTTTTTCCCTGACTTTTCCCGGTTTTCCCTGACCCCGGCCACCACGTATTAGTAAACTCCGGGCGTTGATGAGCCACGCAGAACAGTTCTTGAGTATGCAAAGGCGTGTACGAGAAATCTGCTTGTTCTTTAAAATCTGTTTTTTTCTCTAAACTCTGCTTTTTTCTTTAAAATCTGCTTTTTTCTTCGAAATCTGCCTTTTTCATTAAAATCTGCTTGTTCTTTACAAATTTGAATGGAACCTTACCGAATTTATTAACAAAAATATATGTACAACTTTAATGTCACAAAATAAGTAATTGTTTGGATTTATTAACGAACGACTTCCTCGATCTCGAGCTAAAATCCGGCCACATAAGTCCGCTTCTTCGCCGGTGGCTTTCGCCCTTTGGTTTTTACTTTCACCGGCAAAAAATAAGATTCCTGAGGTATGTCCTCAGCGATATCAATAAACTCCGGGCGTTGTTGAGACACGCTGAACAGTTCTTGAGTGTTCACAGGCGTGCACGGGAGATCTGCTTGTTCTTGAGATTGCGGCGAATCTTTTTGACTGTCCATTTCCAACCAGTGCAAAACCTTCTGATGCGGCACTGTAGGTTGTACCAACGGCACGCTGTCCTCCGACACGTCCCACACGGCTAACAATTCCGGAGCCAATATATCTACGTATTGTGACAATTTTTCTAACGGCTGCTTCCACTTTGGTTCTACCAACAGTAAGTACGATGGGTCGTCGCGCTTGAGGATCAAATCTTTGTTCGTGAAATCTGAAACGAATAGTTATCTTTCAACGACGATTTTCAACGGCCTGGATGGACTTCGTGTGCGGAGGTTGACAAATTTCAAGTTAATAATTGTAATAAAAAAAGAATCATACTATCAAAGACGTGATGCATGTTCGATCTTCCGGTTATGACGAGAGGTCTGACGAGTCGATCCTGCATGAGAATTCGTTTTTCCCAAGCTTCCATGGCGTAGTACGCCTGGCAGTTGACCAGAGAATACTTGTCCAGAATTTCTTCGTGAGTGACGCACTGATAAAAAATATCACCTGCAACAATTCATCGGTCAGTTACAAATTTACCAACGCAAACGAAAAAAGGAAACTGTTTTTGTTAAAAATAAAAGTCATGATTTTAGTGTTGAAGGGCTTAAAGTAGTCTAAAATGTCGAGAAATAAAGCATTTTTTGCTGGCGTCCAGATAGATTTGTGTGTGTGCGGCAGACTTGCATCGTTTAAAATGACTATAACTCGGAAACAGCTTGAGATAATGAGTGGTCGCGTCTTTTCCTTCGGTGCAATTTTAATGAAGTTTGAGGTCGGTTTCGAGAGTTTATGCGATTTTGAAATTTTGGAAACAGGGTGTGTTCGCTCTGACTTGCGTAAATTTTGGGCTATAGTTCTAAAACTGCATATAAATGTAATACTATGATTAAAGACCTTTGGTATTGAATTTGGCCGAAACCTATCCAAGCGATCAGATTTTATGGAATTCTGATTTTTTTTTTTATTACTAAAAACGGTACAATTCCAGTAAATATGACAGTGTCGAGCTGAAATTTGACACAGGAATGGACTAACACTATACACATTTTTAGTATTAAACATGATGAAAATAGATTGAACAGTTCAGATCTTCAAAGATTTTTAAATCGTCGAATTTCGAGAACATTTGTTTTTTTGTACGTCTGACACGAGTTTCTGCATCAAACATCACGCTAAGAGTGAAATGAGTTACAGATTTGTAATCAGCGATGTAAAATAGTTTTAAATAGCCTCAAAACGACAAATTATGCAAATTTCAGCTAACGATTTTCTATAATAAATTTTGCGATAACTTTTCACCGTTTCAATTTTATGAGATGTAGACATTTTTGATATCATGAAAAACGGTGTAAAGTATTTTTCTTACCAATTGAATTCTGAAGAAACAGCGTTAAATCGCCGTTCGCGTCTTCAACCAACGAAGTTCCAACATTGGAGAGTTCCAATCTCTTTCTTAGTGAAGGATCTAAGCACTTCCCTTGCATCTGAGCTTCCTTCAGAGTTTCCAGAGCACTCGGTGGGTTGTAAGGCAAAGTGTAAGAATGAGGAGTGTCCCGACCGTCCCAGGTGTTCAATATTATTGCCGTTTCGCCGGCCAATTGACTCGACAGAGCGATAACTTCTTTTTCGCCTCTAAAAATTGTCCCCGAGTCATTTGAGTAATTGAGTAATTTGAGTTTTGGACAATCTATAAATCTCTACCTCGAATGAACGGCGGCAAGAAGAGGTGCGCTTTTAAACTGATGAGTCCACTTCTGCTGCACGCACTCGTCGGGCGACGAGCGTCGATCGCACATTAGAAAACTGTGATACGAGCCTACGTAACTATGATTCTCGCTGATACTCGCGGCCTCCAAGCAAAGACTCTCGCAAGTTTCCAAAACTCCTTTGGGGCAAAGCGTCAAAACTGGCTCCACGAAAGATTCCTATAAAAAAAATTGTATACAATTTTTTTCTAATATTTAAAAAATAAAAAAATAAAGATGTAATGATCAGCCTAGGATGTCGACAAAGGCAGGAGTTCTTATTCGCAACTCACCCTTATATCGAGATAATGAACGCAACATCGGTCCGCAAAAACTATAGTATGTGGATCGGACTTTGTAAACCTAACGGAGCCCCATTTATCCTCCAGGACGTTAGTGACATTGATGGCACTCTTTCTTACACTCGTGCTGCAAAAAAAAAATACAGAATAAATTTTGAACAAAATATTCGCCTTCTGGCCTCAACGATTTTTTACCCCGTAATCGCGTCCCACAACGTGAGGTTTCGTTCAACGTCCATCGTGCAAAATTGGTTGCAATTTGTCTCATCCATATCCGCACTCACGTAGGGCAGTTTTGATGGTTGTTTATGAACTTGCAGCATACAGAGTTCGTCACGACTCTCCTTGATCAAGTACAAGATGCACTGATTTCTGGACCTCGATAAAATCCGACCTGAAAAGAATTTTTTTTCGTGCAGATTTTGGTGGCTACTTAAATCGAAAAATATATTTTAAAAAATCACTTACAAGAATCGGCTTGACCGGCTATTCTCAGCTCGTAAATCGTCTCGTCGAACTCGCAGCTGGCGGCCTTTCGCAAGTTCGGTTTCCACAGTGAATTTTCTCTGGATGTGGATGACGTCGCGACTGCGAAGGTTACAGATAAAAAATATTTATATTTCGGACTATGCGTTTGCGAAATCAAATAAGTCTGTTGGGACGTACCCAGATCGCCCGCGTACGGGAAGATCAAAAGAGTTTCACCACCCACGTGTGCGGACGTCAGGGATCCGCCGGTGTAGTACCAATTGTACTTCTGAAAATCGGTACGACGAAAAAAAAATCTATAAGTCTTTTAAAAAAATTATATTGACAGCATTCTGTAATTCGAAGCTCCACCGTACGAGGTTCAACCAATTCTGAGCTCCGATAATATTGTATGAGTAAAAAGTTACGGAATGACAAAATTTATCTCTACTCCTGCAAAGGATTAGAATCCATTTCTATCATGCTAACCCGGTCCAATTGAACTTCTCATAATCGTTATAACTACAAATAAATCAAGCACAAAGCCTTACGATTACGAGTAACGTACGCGTAATCGTACTCATATAGCACAGCAACATTTTTGAAAGGTATCAATATTGTTTTGAAATATTAAAAATATTTTATCAATATTGAAAAATATTTGTGAAATGTTTTACAAAGACTACAAAAATATTTTTTTGTCCGCTCATAAATCTTACATTGAAATGTTTCAAAAATATTTCGGTGAAACATGAATATTAAAAATATTTCAAAATATTTTATCACTATGTTTCAGAAATATTTCAGATATGTTGAAAGATTAAGTATGTTTTTGAAATATTTAAGAAACATTTCGTTGGACTATTTTGATAGAATATTTCAAAATATTACTTTCATATATTTTAGAAATACTTCGTAAGATTTGAAAGACTGAAAAAACTTGTAAAATGATTTCAAGATATTTTTCGTGCTATATGGGTATAAGGCTGTTTTTTTACGACGGCGTGGTGCTATTCGAAGCTTCACGACACGAGGTTGAACCGATTATGAGCTCCAAAAATATCGCCGAGGTAAAGTTACCAAATGAGTATCAAAATTTATCTCTACCCCTGTAAAGTAAGGATCGGGATCCATTTCTATCATGCCAGCCAAGTCCGCTATATATCGCGGAAGCTTCGTTTGATTAACGCCATTGACGTTCTCCCATTCCACGTCCTTTTTGAAAGGCACTGCTGCGAAAACTGCAAAAAAAAATGGAATAACAATACAGACAGTGTTCACTATAGAGAGAAAAAAAGTGTCCACGAATTTTGTTTTGCGCAACAACCTTTCTTGTTTTTCTGATAATAATCCAAGATTCTAGCGACGTCGTCGTTGATGTGCTTTTTCGTGGCTATAAGTTGGAGCGCCGGATCGCCCCTGTGAAGTACTGAAAATCAATGAACAGTATTATTTACTCGCGTCGATATTTATTTAATCCTCAATTAAGTTTTTTATAATCCGATCAAAAGCCAACATGATTTTTCGAACCATCGGTCGGCAAGGTAGATCGCTTACCATTCTTGGATATTTTCACTGGCGGCAGCAGCGGCTTCGGTAAATCGCAGCTGTAAGGAAACTCCTCATACAATCTGACAGCATTATCGAGATCCCAGCGATCGACGTGCGGCGATCTGTCGCCATTGAAGCCCGGTACCGAGCAATGCGAGTAGTGTGTCAGAAAGAAATGTTTCAGTTTTCCATGGATATTCATCTGGGCACGTTTGAACACTTTCGACGATAAATCATCCGTAAGATCCATCTTTAACCTTTTCCTCGGTTCTTTATAATCGTTACTGTGCGAGACGGTAGAACAACGTTGTTGTCTATCGTCATAAAAACCGTAGATCGTTCTGTCTCGTCGGAGAATTTATAGTTTATCTCTGAAAAACAAAAAATTCTTACAATTTCACAAAAACTTTACACCCGATTCGTCGGCTGCATGGAACTTTGGTGACAACGCCAGCGCGCCCTCGCGGACCAACTGACCGTAAAACTATGGGTTGAATTTGGGTAGTTTTTTCTAACAATGTACGTACACTATAATAAAAATTGTAAATTTAATTTACCGACTGGAGGTTTTGGTGCAAAAACTGGTACATTTCATTGAATGTACAATTGTAATGAAAAATTAATGTACTTTTTCATCGAAATGAAAGTGAATTATTAAAGGTAAAGTATTTCTTTTTACCTTTAATAATTCAAATTAAATGTTCTCTATAACTATAAATAAATATAATAATAAAGTAAATGTTCTCTATGTTTTTAAAACGCCGAACATTTCCATCTCAATTGTCTCTGAAATTTAAAACTTCCAGTGCGGTACATTAAATTTCATAAGAATTTTTTTTACAGTATACTCCAACTCAACCATTCAATTTGTGTGCCAGACTGATGCCCATTCCAACTTTCTGGAGGTTTAGTTTTGGTTGATATTTCAAAACCAATTGCTGTGTGTGTCAGATAGAAAGTTGGTTTACAGTTGGACTTTTCCAATAAAACCCGATTTCTGATTTTATGTGAAGAGCACCGATAGCTCTTGGCTCAGGGTTGGACATCGAGTTGTCTTAGGAAGCTCCAACCATAAATCAACCTCCTAATATCCAGTATACATACAACGGTTGATTATTAAAAAAACCTTATGTCAATTATGACAAAAAAATTTCAAAAATGAAATGTAATAAAAAAAACATGTAATTAAAATGAAATTTCATTGACTACTACGACGTATTTTAGGAAGTACTCAAAAGATGTACTTATCAATGTCAAAATATCAAAATATTTTAAGTACAAAAGGTATTTTATTTTTACAGTATTTTGCCGAACTCTGGTTTTTAATATCGGCGAAAAATTAACCTCTATCTCTAAGGTTGCAATCACAGTTGAATCGGTGCACCAATCGACTGGCTGGTTTTAGGTTGGTTGGAACGCGAGAGCGATTAGACTACATGTATATGTTTTTTTTGTTAGCAAACAAATCGGCGTAGCAACGTTTAACCCTCTAAGCACCGAAGCGCTCGACCACGCTAGACGACCAAATGCCGCAACTTTGCAACACAATCAACATTGTAATCTTCCCTCCCCACCAAAGCAGTTTTCCTCTTCCGCAGCCTTGTCGTATCTCGTAGTAGTTGTTGGTAGTGCCGTAGTACGCAGTGCGCGCGTTGTTTAGAAGTCGTCTGTAAACAGATGCATGATCAAGGTCGTCGCAAAAACTGCTTGACTCGCTTTTTGCGTTTCTGCTTGCAATTAACTCGGTGAAAACATAGGTCAGCTGCGACGTTGCGTCTATGCGTGTCCGCGGTAGGATTGTCAAAATGATTCATCAGAAGTGCACGCAGGGCGTTTATCCGTCGAGCAACGTAGAGAGATTCGCCGTGCCCGTCGAAAAAATACCGTGGAACAGCGAGTTCTCGGAATACAAACCCGCCGAGCACACATCGAACGTTGTCAACGGCAAATCCTGGGCCGATCCCGATATCTCCGACGAAACATTTCAGCCTCGATGGAACGCTGTCGACGGTAAGAGATTTTCCAAAAGTTTCGTATGCACCTTTGGAAAATTGATAAATGAAAATAATACTTTCAATAAAAATATTTGGACTACACGTATTTGCGAGTTTTCTGGGTCGGGTTTGCTTAACCTTAAGGGGATTGAATAAAATAAAAATGAAAATAATGTCAATGTCGTCCCATGATTGCACAAGTTTGGGGATAGAAACTGTCACATGGCCAAAAAAATTGTATATTTCTCATTGCAATGAATCTTTTTTGTGCCTCAAGGTCGATTAGCAAAATGGCTTTATTTGCCGATTCTTTGTTGACAAAAATGTTGTGATTTTTTAAGGCACTGAAAAAATACCTTTCGTCGTATAAAGATTATCAGCCTTACGTCGCAAGAAACAAAAACTGATAGAGATAACTCGTAATTTTTTTTATTTGTTAGAAAAAATGTTTTACTGCATCGCAAACAAATTCTTATCGTACCTCTAGATCGGTTAACAAATCCTTGGAGACCAAATATTTTAAGATTTTTTATTTCGTAGGTTTTTGCGCAATACCCTTCATTGATTACATGTTTTCAATCATATTCCAAAAGTTATAGAAAGGTATAGAAAATAATTCTCATTTTTTTCAATTTTTTTCCTTAATCTTATTCTAAAAGTTCTAGAAAACATTCGTATTTTAAAGAATGTTAATGCCATTAATCACATTTCACATGCCCTTAAGGAAGGAGTCTCGCTGCGCGCTGACTTCACATAAGTTCGACAACAATTTTTAGGTAATTGTTGATTTTTTATTTTTTTTATAAAATAAAAATCAACGATTACTTAAAAATCTGAAAAAACAAATCATTTTCATAAAAAAAAAGTTTTGTTGCCAGGTAATTTGTTAACCAATTAAAGTTTCGATGAATTTGTTAATAACATTTTGCAATTATTATTATGCATTTAGTATACATGATTTTTTTCAGATTTTTACACCATCAAGAAGTACTTGCAATTTTCTCTTATTGTTGTCGAACTTTTGCGAAGTCAGCGCGCAGCGAAACTCCCTCTTTAACAATTTTAAAGACAAATGACAAATCGCATCGAAAAATAATCGTCACTGTCACAGCAAATTAATTTCCAACAGGAAAGGTGAATCGTCGGAGTTTCATGGGAGACTACACCATCGGCGAGAACGGCTATCCTTTGAATCCGATCGGTCGAACGGGAATAATCGGCCGAGGTTTGTTGGGTCGTTGGGGTCCGAATCACGCGGCTGACCCGATAGTGACTCGCTGGAAGCGCAACGGAACTGGTGCCCTGGAGATCGACAGAGGAACGGAAAAGCCGGTACTGCAATTCGTCGCCGTGCAGAGACGCGACACGGGAGATTGGGCGATTCCCGGCGGCATGGTCGACGGGGACGAGAACATATCGTCGACGCTGAAGCGCGAGTTCATGGAAGAGACGATGAACGCGCTGGAGAAGAGCGACACCGAGGTCGAGGAGCTCGAAACTTCGATAAACAAATTTTTCGCTAACGGCGACGAAATTTACAGAGGATACGTCGACGATCCGAGAAACACGGACAACGCCTGGATCGAGACATGTGCGACGAATTTTCACGACGAAAACGGCAATAGCGTTGGCAACATGGTCCTCGAGGCCGGCGACGACGCGGCGAATGTAAGGTGGATGGACGTCAACAAGAAACTTAAATTGTACGCGAGTCACGAAAAATTTGTCGAACAGGTCGCCCACGTGCGTAACGCGCACTGGTGAATCGACCGTAAGAGCGCTTACTTTCCCGAGCGGATATCGCCGAACTAAATTCGGAAGGATGCCTTTTTTTAATAAAAAAAAATTGAAGATACATTATTCCGATTTTAGACACTCAATGTACGCAACGTCTATGAAAATATTTCCACAAAAGTGCTTTTAATTGAGAAGGAATATTTTTGCACGTCGATAATATTTTTGTAACGCTTGCGAAGTTGCGCTGATAACTTTGTACCACATGCCAAGAGAGCTTCCTGTTGGAACATTTATTTGTTACAAATGTTTATATATATTTTTTTCTTTCTTTGTTAAGATGATATTTTGTCACTATGGAGTACTTTAGAAGTATGTACAGTAGTTGAAAATGGGTCCCTATGAATTTTAATCGTTGACGCGATGTTATGTTGAAGCTATAAAAAAATATATTTATATAACTGTTAATAATGATACCGCGCTCCATTCGTGCATGTTTTTAATGCACAATGCTGCACACGCACAATTTTTTTTTATAATTGTAAATTGAGTAAAAAGGCACGGCGGAACCTTTTGATACATGAATATCTATAAAAAAATGCTCTAAAAAAGAGTGATATTCTTTTTGAATAACATTTTAACGAGCGGCGTTTGCACTGCGATATATTCTTGTACAATACTATTATACAATTTTCGCTGCAAATTTCGTATAACATGTATACGAAGAAAAGTTCGATTATCTGGCATTAATTTGGTACCAAATTAAGGATAATATCAGCCAAGGATGGTTAACAGTGGCTATTAAAGTGAAATATGTTATGTGAAGAGTTAACCGAGAGAATACGCTTATTATCCTACGATATTGAGCACGATTTTATTATCTTCTAATGTCTAAACGATACAGAAAATAAATATATGATTTGAAAAAAACATGTCGCGTATGTACATTACAGCTATTCGCATGGCACTAATACTTTTTCAAAGTCACATTACTCTTTTTTTTCGATCGTTACTCGCTTCGCATTTCGCTTTTTTTCATTAGAAAATTGCATCTCGCGAATTTAGAGCAGCATGAGATCAAAACGAACGAAATATTGACAAGTCAGTGCGCGTCGTTCGTTGTTAAGCCCCGTTTTTATTTTTAGATTTTTATCATTGACGTTATCGGACGGGCAAAAATTTGAGTGAAAGTAAACACATTCGAAAGATCCTCACCACTGAGCACTAATTTATTATTTTCCCTGTGTCTAAACGATACAGAAGATAAATTTATGGTTCGAAAAACATATGTCGCGTATGTACATTACAGCCATTCGCATAGCGCTAATACTCTTTCAAAGTTATGTCATTCTTTTTTTCGCTCGTTAATCGCTTCGCATTTTGCTTTTTCCGTTTTGCTCCTCGCGACTTTAGTGTAGACTTTAGTGTAGATCAAAACGAATGAAATATTGACAAATCAGTGCGCGTCATTCGTTTTTAAGTACCGTTTTTTATGTTTAAGGTCTCTATCGTTAACGTTATCGGATGGGCAACTATTGAGAGAATGTAAAAACAGTCCAAAGTTTCTGAACATTGAGCACTATTTTATTATCTTCTAGTGTCTAAACGATACAGAAAATAAAGATTTGATTTGAAAAAACATTTCGTGTATGTACATTACAGCCATTCGCATGGCACTAATACTCGTTCAAAGTCACATTCTTTTCTTCTTTTTTTTTTGTTTGTCTGACGAAAAATATGATCGTGGATCGCGTCGCATTTCTCCTTTTTTCGTTCGAAAATTGCACCTCACAAATTTAAAGTAGCATGAGATTAAAACGAACGAAATATTAACAAATCAATGCGCGACATTCGCTTTTAAGTACTATTTTTTTTTGTCCTGAGATTTCTATCATTAACGTTACTGGATGGGCAACCATCGAGTGAAAGCAAAAAAATTCGAAAGTTTTTTTTTTCACCACAAATTGTAACTCGTTTAACGATTGCGCCATCGCCGCTCTCGATTTGATTCGAAGCTCATGCTACTTCCTTCCATTGCAGAACATAACCGAGCGAACGAGATTCTTTTGCAGCTTGTAAAAATTTGTAAAAACTTCGAACATTCATTGAAATTCGATCTGCAAAGAATTTGCCAAAAACGTAACAAAAAAAATTTCAACAAATTTCGTTCGCTTATAAACATACATATGTATATATTTTATTTTTGTCAGTCAAATTTGCCTCGTGCCGTGCTCGCCGGACACCGGGCCACTAAACCACTATTTTTCGCTAAGGACCTGGGTATTTACAATACGATTCAGATCTCGCAATTATCCGTGCAGTTGCGTCACGATTTTGTGATATCATTCAAGCTTTTCATCCAAGTCGGACCACATTAGACATATACGTATGTGTGTATATACATATAGCTAATATATCTATTCGGAGTTATTCGTTAAAACTATGTTAAACTAGTGTATGAGGTACATTCAAGTGTAGTATGGCACGTTAGAGTCGCTCGAACTTACGATAATAGGTACGTGATTCGTTTGAATTCCGAGGGAATTCAAAAAAATATCTGTAGGATTTTTCACCGCGAAGTTCTCGTCGCGATACGAACTTTCGATGGAAGATTCTTTGAGCCTCTCCTCACTGGCAGATTCTCGTAAGTCCGCCAGTTTTAGCAAGGCTTCGATATTCCGTTTATTGCTCATTTTTTCTGCCCGACCGAAATTCGACTTTACACGCTCGGGCGACTCGGCCTTATCTGGAAAAGCGAAACTATTTTTTTCCAGATCTAAAGCCACACGAGCTTGAGTCTGACCGAGACTCGCTGCTTCGGTGAACAACTCGCGAGCTTTGCCGACGTCTATGGCCAACCCGCCTCGACCCTGGGCGTGGAAGACTCCCAAATTGTACATCGCGTCCGGATGACCTTTCTCCGCTGCGTCTTTGTAGTATTTCACAGCCTGCGACAGAACAGAAATTGTTTTACAAACAATTATAATTTTAATAAATAAAAAAAGATATCTATATATTTATATATGTATATTCATAATATACATAATCGTAATTAATAAATTATAATTTTATTTAAAAAAATATATATATTTTTTGGCGAGATTTACCTTTATTGGATTGGTCGCCGTGCCGATTCCGAGCTCGTGGCACAGGCCCAAATTAAACATACTTCCGGATGAGGATAGACTAGCACCGGTTGAAAAATGCTTGAGCGCATCCTTGTAGCGTTTCTCCTCCAGAGCTTTCACTCCGAAACGAAGCTCGAATTCGCCCATGACGAATCTGTGGGTTCTCGTGTAATCATCCTTAGCTTCTTTCAGAGCCTGGGGAAGAATACTATCTGGCGTTAATCTCACGAACTGGAATAGCTCAACACGCCTTCGCACACACCAGGTTATTAGGAAAGTCGCAAATTGCAGAATCTCGAAGATGACATTTTTCACGGTCAAACGTGTTCGTCGATTTTTATTAATACCTCGATTATATTTGTCGTTAAAAACCCAATCGTTGAAAGTTTAATATTTTCGGTAGGTTTCTTACCGTATTAAAAAAAAAAAATACCACAATCTGATCAAACTATCTTTACATGTGACAAAAAAACTAAAAAAAAGCTTATCTTTCTTCTGAGAAGTAGCGAAATAATTGTCGGAAGCTGAAGTCTCGATAACTTATCGCACCGAATTACGATTATAGTCGTGTTATAATCGTAAGAGTAATTCACAAAATAATACAGACGGGATACAAAGGTACGGATTTATAATAAGAACTCCGAACAATCGCGGAGAGAAATTAATAAATAATAATAATTCTTTATATTTCAGAAAACATCCCCTTTATTTAATACGCCGATCGATTGGAAGTCGATCGGGTTATCAACGAGCAAAGATTAATAAATAAAACAAAGTTCATTTCCTACCGGTAACAAGGTCGCAAAATATGCCGATAACATTATAATCAAGGACATT
Organism: Ichneumoninae sp. B BG-2022a; assembly: GCA_030522725.1. Classification (NCBI taxonomy): domain Eukaryota; kingdom Metazoa; phylum Arthropoda; class Insecta; order Hymenoptera; family Ichneumonidae; species Ichneumoninae sp. B BG-2022a. The sequence goes on along the minus strand of JAPYZD010002162.1, from coordinate 9,693 downwards.
GATTATTACATCGGAATATCTCGATACACAGCTGGAATGACGTAATTTTTTGATTCTTTTTATGAACTATACTTTTAAAACCAAGTCCTTGGAACTTTGCTTTAAAGTTACTTTTAAAGCTCGTAGCGATCCCGGGAATAAGTTGATTGATAATAATAACAATCATTCTTTTTTTTTCAGAAACCATCACCTTTATTTAATAATCCAATCGAACGCGACTCAGTCGGTTTATCGACAAGCAAAGATTGATAAATAAAACTAAGTTCATTTCCTATCGGTAACTAGGTCGCAAAACATACACATAGCATTAGTCAGGGCCATTGATTACTACAAAGTAGTAATCAATGGAATACTTTCATACAAAATTAGATTGAAGTACTTTTCTTTCTCTAAATCTCTCAAAGAGTTATACAACTTTGGATGCGAAATCTTTGTTTGTGTCTTTAGAGGGTGTACGGAATAACACAAAGATAACATTAATCGGGGACATTGATTACTGGAATATTTCTATACAAAGCTGGAATGAAGTACTTTTTTTTTTTTTTTTATTCTTCCGAGTCCAAAGAATTGTGGCAACTTTGGATGGGAAATCTTCGTTTGTGTCTCTAGAGGGTGTAATGTCTGCAGAACAGCATTCTCACCTCTTCGATGGTGATAGGACCGTACACCCTCTGCTCCATCCAGTCTTGCGACGAGCGACGGTCGTTGCTCCGTTCGCCGCTTTGGCTCGCAACGCAATTGGTAACCGGCAGGACGCATTGAGGATTCAGGTTGAAAGAATCGACGAAAGAGGCTGGCACTCCTGCGCCGTGAAATCTCAATAGTCGGCTGTGCCATTTGTCATCGCTGGACCTCTCGAAGAGACGCCTGCGGAGGCAGAGGGACTGGCATACCACCCAACCGATTGCTAGCACGCTTGACTGAAAACAAAAAAATGTTTTTTTTTTTTTTGTTGACGTTATTGTCACGGTGAAAAATCATGGGGCCCAAATTTTTCGAGCTAATTTTTTTTTTTCTTCGGTATTTTCTTGCTTTTATTTGCAAGAAAAACGAAGAATTTTTTTTTTAATTGACATTGTCACGATGAAAAATCGTCGGGTGGAAATTCTTCGAAATCATTTGTTTCTTTCACTGGAATTTTGATGCATATTTGTTAGCGAAAAAAAAAGAAAAAAAATGAAATTCGACGATTCTTACCCAGCCTACGGCCTCGGACCAGGATCTTCCGGCGTCCCATTTGGAATCGCCTTTCTTGTCCTTCGGGCCGCCGCTCTTGGCCGACCCGAAAAATCCATTTTCGCAAGTTGTGACAGAAGTCGCGAGGAATTTCTGATTTTTCACGAGATTCGGTCTAACCTCGTTACTCGCACCGCCGTTGCTGTCGGGCGACGTTTGCGAGTAGATGTTCGTTCGACAGCTCGCCCGACGCTCCAACGTTTCCCGAATTCCACGGGTCACGAATTTCCACATGTTTGTTTGTTTTACGCGATGTTATTAAGGTGCAACGTGGAATCCGGGAATGAAAACAATTTCCTTTAGGCAATACGTCTTATCGGCGCACTGCTCCGTTCGCAGGACCGCAGAGCAGTGTTTGGAAATATTCGTTTCACCACCTTGCGGAATAGTTCTCACAAAACGGGTCATTTGACGGTCACGTGACTGTCCGTTGACCGTCAGTTGACCCATAAAAAAAATGTTCGATTTACTTGTGACCGATTATTCGAACTTGCCGCAACTTTGGGCCTACTTTGAGCTCGATCTATCGATAATCAGTGATCGAACCATCAATGATCGAACTGTTGCGTCTCAAAACCTGCAGATATCGATGCCCGCTAGGTTCGATGCGAATTCGCGGCGAGTACATCTGAGCACTCTCTAGCCAGAGAGGAGAATCCTCCCTTTACTACACAGGCGTCAAACTCGCTCACGGTTGCCCCATTTTTTTAGTCTTAATCTTGCGCACACTTACTATCCATGTAGCACGAAATATTTTGAAAACATGTTAGAAATATTTTCAATCTTTCAAATCTTACGAAAAAATCGCAAATATATGAAAATAATATTTTGAAATATTCTATCAAAAATACTCAAACGATCCATTTCTTAAATATTTCATCACATCTGAAATATTTCTGAAACATAACAATAAAATATTTTTTAATTTCATGTTTCACCGAAACATTTCTACGAATGTTCCGCGTTTAAACGGGTGTGTATATGCAATTTGGATTGATGATGCAATCATTCAAATTTCGCAGAAATGTTTAGATTTTTTAATATTGATAAAATATTTCCAAAAAAACGTATTGGAACCTGTCAGAAACGGTTGCAATACCAAGCGACAATGAATGATTTACCGATGTGTTAGCTTTTCTCTTACTTTCAAATTTCAGAATTTTTAAATTACCGTTAATGATTGTGACAAAAAAATTATATCCTAACTTTATAAACAGGTAGAATGTAATCGATTAGCAAAGTGTAAGTAATGAAAATAATAATAATGATAAAAATGTACCTATTGTCGTTGGTCAAGTCATTGAATTTGGAGTGGAAACTGTTCACAATATGCAGTTGATCAAGGCTGACAAGTAATTTAATTTTCTCAACACAATGGAAATAAAAAGATTCACAAACTCAACCAATTGAGTTGGAAAATTCCAACAATTATAAATTACCAAATTGTACTTGCACAGAATTACTTCGAATAATAAATTTACGACAAGGGTTCGCTTTTAAAACGATGATACAATTTGTGCGGATCTGATCCCTTGTTACTTCCGTACTTCTTGTCACGCACTAAACTCTGATCTCCATTTGCACTTTGCGACTGGTTTGGATGCTCTCTCATTAGAGGCCCCCCTTTACAGAATTGTCCCGCCTCCTTTATAACAGAACGTTTCCGAGGGATTCCTAGATTCTATGTACCAGAATACAGCCCATGCATTGATCACACACAGGAGATCTGGAGTGTTTATCGATTACCTCGGGATGAATCCTAGCGAGGTGCAACACAATATCAATAGCGATAGTGAGGAGGTCCGCGAAGGCACGTCAGAATCATATTACGGATCAAGTAAACATTATCTCGAGAGATTCGTGTCCACTCACAGCTTTAAACAGCATATTCGCGGTACCATGTATAGATGAACATAGTATATCAGTTTGTAATTTCCTCCGTCCGTAGAAAAAATGTCGCGATTGGTATTTCATATTTCCTTCCCATCTTATATGTTACTTAGCATGCAATTAAATTAATTATTTGTTAATTTATTGTTAATGTAATTATTTATTTACTTGAGGTTTTTTCGCCAGTGAATATTTATAAAAGAAAATTGATACATGATTAACTAATTCCTGAATTACTCAATTACGTTTCAGCATGTAGTAAATTTACTAATTGTTCGGAAGTTGTTATTGGTTATAAATTTCAACTGGCGGAAAATTATAAGGTAGTCAGAGAGTCGTTTCCATTCGGACGTTTTGCAAACGCGATCAGACGGGTCATTCAGAACAATCGCATACTTATAATATATCCATCTAGCATTTCCTCTTTTCTGACCTATCCTCAGGTTTGCTCGCCGCATCGGGTGACGTGTGACTCGATATCTGTCGGCTGCAGCGAAGAACCGCGTGGCCGCCGCATTCCTTCTCTCCTTGCGAGTCGCTTAAGATAAACAGATTTTCGCTGATTTGCCTCGCTGGTGTTTTTATCGTTTCGATTGCCATTACTGAAATATCCTTGACAGGTTAAAACTTATGACTCTTGAGTTCTACCAGTTCTACTTTCCTAATATTCTTTCCAAAATGGCTGTAGCCATTTTGACGACGAGGACATTTTAATGAAAGAAATATATTTCTTTCATTAAAAAGTCCTCGTCATTTTCCTCTATTGTTTCAGACCCTATGATATAATGTCTATTTGTATTTGTTAGCGTGTTCTGGTTTGCTTTCTTTCCCTCACGTAGGTAATACTTTCGCGCCGAAGACTGAAGGAAGCTAAAGATTCGACCGCGTCGACCGTGTTAAACAGGGTTGTAATTTGCACTTTTGGCTTTGATCGGACGAACTCATTCATGTCTTCTTTTTTTCGATGGTTAATTTACTCTAGTTATATTTTCCTCCGCTTATCAATATAGTACGCCGTCTACAGCCTCACTATGTGACACTTCGAAAATTAACTTAAGGTAGTACTAGCACAATGACGGACGTCGCCTAAGTTCGAGAGGAAAAAGACAAAGATTACAAACACTTCTCGATGAGAAAAAAATCTGAAAAAATTCTAGCATATAAAACGTGCTTCATAACAAATTACTGAAAAAAAAATGTGCAACAAATTACCCGGCAACCAAATTTTTTTTGTTACGAAAATGATTTGTTAATTTTTCTGAATACGTATGAATTTTTTCAGAATTTTATCTAATACTTGAGATTTTTTCAGATTTTTATCCGATCGAGAAGTGTTTGTAATTCTCTTTTATTCCTCTCAAACTTAGGCGACGTCAGTCATTGCGCTAGTACTACCTTAATCAAATTGCCGCCCCTCTGGTCCCAGATCAATTATTTATCTTCGAATATTTATTCACGAGTGGCTACTTGGCTATACTTGGCTATATTACTTTTCATTCAACACGGTCTTCAGAGAAGCCCTTAAGGCTATCGTGCAACCCGACTGCCGTGAGCGGCTTATCTATCGCGACTAGACTAAACATCTTCGCGCCTTTGTCCCATTGTAAGAGCGGGGACCGAGGCCCTTAGCTGCACGCACGCTCCGGATAGTTCAGCTCATACCGACGACGTGTACGGTACACTCTCCAAAATTACTCCGACGAATAAAGACTGTCTCAATCATATCTGCATCTTCTATATTCAATCATTGAACGCTGCCTGATCCATCGACCATCCGTCACAGACCCAATATATTTTCGGTGTACGTGTTTAAGAAGTCTTATCTTATATTTAATAGTATTCAGCAAATATTTAATTTCGGTTTTCATGTTAAATTGGGAAATTTCGTGCGTATTTCTTGACACAGTGACTGTTTAATCCTTGTTGCTAAACTTTTTCGAACATCGCTGTTTCCGTTTTCCCATTTTGTTTTTGCCCATAAAGAAAAAGTTTTTAATTGATGAATGAAAAATAAATGTCTGGTGCTTGAATATTAACGAATGATTTTTCTTATAGCAAATATTTCTTTCATCCTGGACAAGCGCCCAACAATTCTGTTACGTCAAGGCTATCGAAATTTTTGTTTCGTCGAGTTTAACGTAATTGTTGCCCCGCTTCTCATAACTCTCTGGTTAGAACGATGCAGATTGATCTTTACCGGGTCCGGTATTAATTACGGTAGCAATTGTCAATTTTTAAGCCTGACCTTGCGGAAAATTGCTTGGGATAGGGTCTTAGGAATGCCCGTCGTTGCAGATGTCGTAGGGTAATTTATGAAGTCGTAATCCCTTGTAATCCTTTACTCTGGGGAAAAATGGAATGGTAGATTAGAAAGGATAGATTAATATATGCGTGCACTAAACTGACAGAACATCGTACGAAAAAAAATTATAATAATGAGAGAAAAATAAATGAAGATTTCTTACGTCGTTCACTGCTGGTTGCCGTCGAAATTGGAGTAATTCGTAAAAATTCCTAAATTTGTTGTAATGGATTAAATTGATTTCAAATAAAATAATTCAACGAAAAGATACAAAATAAATGAATAATGATACTCGAACAAGAGTTCGGTTAGAAATGTGTTGTTAAACCGATGAGCGCAAGCAATTCCGAAAATCGGTGTGAAAATGTTTCAATAAAATATCTTCTTCCAACAATAAGGTTGATTGCTCTATGGCGTATTTCTGCTGACTGACTGGTCAAATGTGTATTGTAATCTGGTGAATTGATCGATATGGTCGAGTGAACGAATAATATTCGAATAATATAAAATTGAAATAACTAATTATTAGAATGTAAAACTAGTACTCTGTTTTCATCCGCATTCGTACACACCGTACTTACTAATTAGTTGTTAGATATATCGTTCCGGATGATGTTGGTTGTACGGCGAGGATTCTTATCGTTAACACTATGATGTGTTCTCAAACACGAGGCAATTCGGAATGACTCTTGTATCTGAGACAATTCGGTTCGAGCTTCTACGAAACAAACTCGTGAACTTATTACCGCGACTTTATTCCGTTCTAACAGTGAAGCAAAGTAGCGTATTAGCCTCCCGAGATTTACAGACCTACACATCTACGATTTTGTGGAGACACTCCAGACTGATTTATCTTTGATCGTGGCTGTCCAGAGACTACCTTTCCTCAATCCCACAAGAATCTTCTTAGATTGACGAAGGAGCAAGGGGAAGCGTGCTTCTGTCGATTCGGCAGCCGCGGGGCACAAAGTCCACGCCACTCGCAAAGGTTTTTGGTGACCACTGAACGTAACGAAAATTCTGTAGTCCTTGATTCTTTTATCACATTTTTTCTCGCAAGGATAGGGTTGAGTTGTGAGAATCGTGAGCGCATCGCGTTAGTGCAGCTGCGGTGTGTAATGACATCCAGATGAGCTCAGCGGTGTCAATCAAGACTCGGCACATAAATTTACGTTGCGACTCTCAAGAAGTTTGCAAAGACCGGAGGAATTCGAAAAATCTGCGAAAAATCGGGACGTAACTCGCGTGAATACGAAATTTTCGAGAGTTGTCTCCGCGTCGTGCTAAGCAGGTTGTATTGAATTCGCGCGTGTGGCGCAATTTTGCGATATTCCGATCTTCGACGCAGCGTATTTATCCAGATAAACTTGATTGAAATTCGACAACTATGCGCGATTTCGAACGCGTGAAAGTGCTGCGTCGTAGTACTGTCTTTTGTCTATGTATCGCGACAAGCTATTCGCGTTGACTTGCGATCGTGCTGCGAAGCTCGCGATATTTCGGTCTGCGCATCTAAGGTCAAACCGGAAATATGTTATTTCAGGTCGAAAAATGCGGTTTCTGGACAGGAAGTAATGTTTTTTTAAGCCGAAGTGACGTATTTCCGGTATGACATTGCTTCCTATCGAAAAATGAGTTTTCGAGTTCGGAAGTGATATACTTGCGGTTTGCAAATGCGTTTTCCGAACCGGAAGTAACGTATTTCCAGTGTGACGTTACTGTTGGTTCCAAAAATGACAGCGACGTAATGAGAGCCGAGACTTCTCGGCTCACTCTTTTCGGATCTACCAAATATACAAACTCCGCGATAGTCGCACGAGATGCTGACGAAGGTTTCTAGTGGGGACAAGGGAACTTTGTTTATATAGAGATGAGCTCATGTGACTCGGAGGGCTTCGTCGATCGGGTGATCGATAAGCATTCTGGGGATTGAGACCTCGACTTGCGTAGTCGTTCCTCCACACACCAAATCTTATAAAATATATTGTACCAAGCTTATTGAGATTTCTGTCATTATATATAATCGACAAGAATATTTCTGACAAAAACTCAAGTTACGTTGTTACGTCAAAACTGTCGATGTTTTATTGTTGTCTAGTTTCACGCAACTGTTGCTCCGATTCTCATAACACATTGTCATCACATATGCTCTCGATACGACCGAGCATGGATATTTTTCCGAGAATCAGAGAAGCTTCCCCTCATGCCGATTAACCTCCGCCGTGCTTTAGTCAATCGTGCGCGCGCTTTTCGTTACTCCATTCGTTTATTTTCTTATTCTTACTTAATTAATTACGCCCTGTGCATTATGCATTTTAGAAATATTATTATTTCATGAGATGTATAAAATATCCTAGTACCTTGAGATATCGTTACTTTTTACCCAATTGGGACGGTGTAACTCAGTTCTCAGTTCTCAGTTCTTTGAACGGTTTATGCCGCCGTAATGATTCCGTGGTACGTACTATGATTCAGGTACGTTCTACGAGATGACGCTATTTTGAACAAATCTTTATACTATGAGCGGTGCCTCGGACCTCACTTTATAACTATGGGCGGTGCCTCGGAGATCGAATTATATGCACAATAAAAATGGCGAATTGTTTTTGATACAACAATTTTAAATACTTGGCGATTTTTCGAGCTACCCCTCTTTCAGTATTTCAGTGTAAAATATGTGAGGATGCAATTTGATCCGAGAACTTTGCCTATAATTTGCACATTTGCGGAACTAATTAGGAAGTTCAACAGATAATTACATAACTCGACGGATCGAGGGGAATTTGAAATGTAACCCATAATTGAATAATTGTAATTACTTCACTTTAAAGAAAAGAATGATCTTTCGCTTATTAGCATGATCCACATCGTCGGAGAGTTGCATAAGACCACGCCTTTTCAGTCAAGGCCGCGTTGTTGGTATTCTACGGATACCTCTTGTGCGGGGGGGTAACCAATCTGCCCGATTTTTTTGACGGACCATCTAGCGGCATTTACGCTGGATTATCTTAGCTTACGACTTAAATGTTGGAATACCGTAGCTTACCGCTGCGCCGAGGTAAACCGTCTGGATAGTAAGATCTAGAGGTGGTAGTCGATAACTCGATCTATTGTACAGTTCCCGTAACGGAGTGACCGCTATCTTACCTCAGATGGGGTGCGTATCGCAAAAGCAGATTATCGCCTCGGCCCGCACTTCCCTTTGTACATATAGGGTATTTAAATAGAATTATTAATCCACAAATGTTTTATTCAGGTACCCCAATTAATTACGTTTTTCATTTCGCCTAAATTCGATAAATTCGGGCAAGAATTGTAAACACTTCCCGATGTTATAAAAATTTGAAAAAAATTCATACTTATTATAGAAAGACTAATTTTGCATAATAATAATTTCAAAATGTTATTAACTAATTATTGAACAAAAAATTGTTCATCAAAATATGCGGGAACTCAACTTTTTTTTTGTAATGGAAATGATTCGTTCATTTTTCGGAATACGTATGAATTTTTTCAGATTGTTATCTTTATTTTGATTTTTCTTGTTTTTTACATGGATAAATGTTCAAAAATTAAAATAAAGATAAAAATCTGAAAAAATGCATAATTATTTCTTCAACAATTTGTTAATAACATTTTGAAATTATTATTATGCACAATTAGTCTTTTCAGTGACTATAATAAGTATGAATTGTTACAGATTTTTATAACATCAGGATTGCAATTCTTGCCCGAAATTCTCGAATTTAGGCGAAATGAACACCACTCGCTGGAGCTTTCCTGGGGTTATTTTGAAAGTTATTTTTACGGTTACTTGTCGTCGATAATAACAGTTCTGCAAGCTTATTTGCGGTTACTGTTGCGGTTATTTTTTAGGTTATTCAAAGAAAAAAATGACCGTTCGCAAGCACAGGCAGCGTGAGCTCTCGCACGTATGGTTATTTTTGCGGTTATTTTAACGGTGTAAAAGGTGACCTGAAATAACGGATGTTTTTTCGGTTATTTTCACGGTGATTTTTCTTTTAAAACAACGGTTACTGAAGTTGCTAGGGCACTTCGTAATTATGAGACAACCATAGGGGAGTTCGTACGTTGTCCAGTTCGCATAATCTTAGAAGCAGTGCGGACAAAGATTTCGATTATCTTATTCTTAACGCGATGGCCCATTTGAGAGATACTTTCCGACCGCCGGTGAGTTTATTTATAATTGTGAATTACGGTCGAGCAATATTGGAAGAGAAGACAATAACAAACGAATCGCTATG
>JAPYZD010002161.1:0-25686 GCA_030522725.1 Ichneumoninae sp. B BG-2022a | reverse complement strand
TGAATTTTTTCAGATTTTTATAACATCGGGAAGTGTTTGCAATTCTTGCCGGAATTTCTCGAATTTAGACGAAACGAACACCACTCGCTGGAGCTACCTTAATAATCAGATTTGCAAACCGGAAGTAAGGTCTTTTCGTTACGACGTCATTACCAGTTGACAAAAAAAATGAGATGTAAAAATTAAATTTTTTGCCCCATGCCCGCAACTAATAATTGTCGTGCCCCGGAGCGCGAGGTTGCAGAGAATGAGACATCAAACTTGAGCCATTCCGATCGCGGTATTCATTATTTAATTTTTTGTTTTCACTATTTTTGCATCTCGAACTGGGAATATAATATACGCGACTTGATTTACGATCATGAAGATTTTACGAGTCGCACGAGGAGAGGAATCGAGACGGCGGAGAAGGGACACGCGAGATAGCGATGTGTCTGGTCGTCTGGATTCCCGACGGGGGCACGCGCGCTCGCAAGAACGTGACGCGCGTGCTGTATATGTTCGCGCCAGCGAATCTCAATCCCGCGGGCGTCATTGGGTTTGACAGTTTGATTTGAAAAAGAAGAGACGTCGGTCTCGTTCGACTGTACTCTCAGTCTATTGTATCGTTATGTTATATACGTATGTACTATATACCGTATATGCACGTATGTTAAAGCACATTACGTATGTATGTCGCAACAAGACATCTCTACCAGGCGTGGAAACTATTTGTCATGTGTTTGACTGCTGGAATCGTCGGAATGACAAATAGTTTTCGAAAAATAATAATAATTCAATCGAACTTTTCAAGACATGTTTACACATATGAGCGAATAAGGAGAAACATTTATTTTTCGTATAAATTGACAAAACTTGCAAATTGAGATCTTTTTCGGTCAACGAATAAAAATAATTAAAAAATATTATTTCGGTATATAAATTTGCCCTCGGATGCCTCGTATCAGCGGAAATTTCCCTTAGCACCGGAACCGATCCATTGTTGTGCTAGGATTAGTTTTACTACTTCTAATACTATGCACTTTGAGAAGGGCAGCGCGTTTCCCTCAGAACGCCACAGACTGCAACGTACAAAATATGCGAAAAATAATAACGATTTAATAAAATTTTCTTATACCTGTTTACGCAAGTGAGTTAATTATAAGAAACGCGTTTCTTTTTTCTTATAAATTGTATAACTTTGTATAAGTAATTTTGCGTTGGTAACTTTGTTTTGTAATTGCATAAGTTGTATAACTTTGGCATCCTCTTCGACGCAACAAATAAAAATAATAAAATATTAAACAACATCATTTCGGTTAGAAATACAGAAATTTGCCCTGGAATGTCTCGCATCAGCGGAAAGCTCCCTCCGAACCGGAACTAATCCGTTGTGGTGCTAGGATTGGTTTTACTATTTCTAGTAGGGGAGAGCGAAGCAAAATGGGGCAACAGGGCAAAACGGGATTTTTGGGTTTTTGGGCCAATCATTTTTGGATCGGACAAGGTGGCAAAACTGGGCAGCTAAGCCTGATGTATCCGATAGGGCGAATTCGGGCATCGAAAAATTATTGGAAAATGACGTTTTGCCCAAAAACCCCGTTTTGCCCTGTTGCCCCATTTTGCCCCGCTCTACCCTACAAGGTACAACATATGGAGTGACGAATAGTTTGCGAAAAAATAATAACAATTGAACCAAATTTTCTTATTAATATTTACACAGGTGAGTGAATCACAAGAAACGTGTCTATTTTTCCTTATAAATTGACATACAACTTGCAGCCTCTCCGACCCAACAAATAAAATAATAAAAATAATAAAAATAATAAAAATAATAAAAATAATAAAAATAATAAAAATAATAAAAATAATAAAAATAATAAAAATAATAAAAATAATAAAAAACATCATCTCGGTTAGAAATACAGAAATTTGCCCTCGAATGTCTCGCATCAGCGGAAAGCTCCCTCCGGAACTAATCCGTTGTGGTGCTAGGATTGGTTTTACTATTTCTAATACTATGTACTTTGCGAAGGCGTCGAAGCGCCTTTCCCTCGGGACGTCACAGACCGCGACGTACAAAGTACAATACTCTCCCCCCTCCTCCTGCGAACAAGCATGCAAATATCTCTCTCTCCCAGTACTTTCCTAAATATAATAATTTATCCCGACCCGTGAACATTTTTTTTTTTTAATAAAAACAAAAAAAAAATTCTTGCTTTTTCTCTCTATCCGTCTATCTATCCGGCCGCGACGGATAACGCGCGAGATTTCGTAATGTCAGTTGTAAGATGGTTATTCGAGCTCGGGCTTATTTTCTCGAGGTTCGCGATAGGCGCCTGGCTCGTCCCGTCTCGGACTCGACGTCGTCGTCGTCCTCGTCCTCGTCTTCGTCGTCGTCATTTTAGGTGGGCCCTCTCGCTCGTCGGCGGAGTAAGCGCAGGGTGCGGCCAGACTCCGGCCCCGAGAGACTCCACCTCATTACCTGGCATTCTATGCAGAGAGCGGGCGCTCGCGCTTATGGCTTATTATTGCCTTAGCTTAGCGAGCGAGAAACCGTCCCGTCCGTGTATACGCGACCGGCGCTTCCTTCCCTCCTCTTCGCCGATTCCGATCCCAGAACGCCTGGCATTATTCCACACTGCGGATCCCATCGCCGAACCGTCCCGGCGCACAGCGACGGGATAAATTTTCGTAACCTTCCTTTCCTCCGTATTCTCCCTCTTGGCTTCACTTTGTTTGCTCCGTCTTTTCGGTCATTCTTCACTCTTTATTGCCCGGTTGGAGATGATGTTTTTTTTTGTATATATTGTTTTTAGGTGTGGGTTTAATTATCGGAAGAATTTTACAATTGGCTTTACTTCTCTGATTCCCATCTAAGCTTGGAAAGCATTTTTTTAATACTATTTTCATGTGAGAATTTAATTATTGTAAGAGTTTTCGAATAGTCATTACTTCTCTGATTCCAATGCCGACTTCGAGACTATTTTTTTTTATCATTTTTAGGCGCGAATATAATTATAATAAGTTTAATTATAATAATTATAATTATTGTAAGTTTTGCCAATTTCCATTATTTCTCTGATTCCAATGCCGGCTTCGGGATTAAATTTGTTATGTTATTTTTACATGCCAGCTTAATCAATGTAAGAATTTCCAATTTCAGCTTCGAGATTACATTTTTTTTAATATCATTGTTTAGGCACGAATATAATTATTATAAGTTTTCCAATTCCCATTATTTCTCTGATTCCAATACAATTTTGGACTACATTTTTTTTTAACATTACTTTCACGTGAGATTTAAATTATTGTAAGAGTTTTCGAATAGCCATTACTTCTCCGATTCCAATTCCAGCTTCGACTCTAAATGTATTTTAATATTATTTTTACGCGCGAATTTAATTACCGCAAGATTTTTCAATATTGCCATAATTATGCTCGCCCGATACATGCATGTCGTCCCGTAAATGAATTATGTCCGATAAAATCCCAACAATAATAACAATGACAATTCACCGCAGCGGAGCGGAATATCTCGTGCCATTCGATTCTCCATCAGTCCCCGCTCCGATCTCATTTTTGTACCAACGTTTGCAATTACGGTCACGGAACTTGATATTATTACCGGGCAGAAACTGTCTTATGGCCGAGAGAAGCACGATCCGCCCTGAATTTTTGCCGCTCACCCGTGTACAGAAACTGAGACGTTATTTATTTTAAAAATTGTATCGAAGTTTCTTTAATTGGAAGAATTTTTTAAAAGCCACATCGTAACCGAACGTCTATCGATATTAATAAATTGTTCGAGCGGCAAATACGGCAATAGAACGCGTGAGATACGGTCAGCCTATCGTTTAGCCCTATCCGCGTGCCGAGACAGAATCGCGTATAGATATAGAGAGGCGAGAAGTGGATACGGAATGGAATATGGCAGACACGGTGGTGCACAGTAGAGGCAGCTGGACCCGAGTTCGGAGTTCGATCCCACCTCGTAAGCTATACGAGGTAATCAGGGGCACTAAACAACGATACAGGAGACTACTCTGGCAGTCGGACGTACCCCTCTATCTCGGCTGTCGACGTCGCAAACACCGCTATACAGTATTCTGATATACCTCGTATTATTTGCCGGCCTGCCACATTTGTCGTAGGTGGTCCGCGAACGGTGCGGTCGTCGCCGGCAACAGACCGCGCGGCACTATATTACCCGTCTACTGTGGGGGTATATATGTCTACATATATCCCGGTAATGAACCATCTAGCGTTTACCAAACTTTCCGTCTGCCCCTGTAACTTTCTACTGCAGTTTTGTTAACGTCACCCAGCTCAGATTAAATATATCAACAATAAAACGAAAAGGGTCGAATAAAATATGTTTTATAAAAATGTTAGGGTAATAGTGGTGAATATGGCCCACCTCGATTAACACGTTAATCAATGATATATGGACCGGATTCCTCCACACATATTCTCCACTTTTACCCTATATTTAATAGATAGATAGATAGATAGGTAGACATTTTATAAAAATTGGGATAAAATAAATTGTACACTGAGGGAAGGATCTGGTAAAAAGGACCTATAATTTAAGAAAAATTACCATAGCACATAGTAGTAGCGAACTGGGGCGCCACCTATGGCGGAAAATGTCAGATTTTTCCAAGCATTTTTACCATATCTACGAAAAATTCTTTTAAATCCGGTACTTCCTACCATAGGTGGCGCTTAGTTCCTTAGTACTATGTGCTATGGTTATATCTCTCATTATATATAGTATAGCGATATAGTCGTGTTTACTAGATTTTTCGTTCAGTGTATATTTTATAGAAAATTGGTATAAAAGTAATATTTGTTTTTTAAATTTCGGAGTGAAAACTTAATTTCGTTACCGTCACGGAGCTCAGATAAAAGATATCAAAAATAAAATGAAATGTATTGAATGAAATATATTTTATACAATATTTTTAAAAATACTTTCTTTTTGTTTTAAATTTCGTAGTGAAAATGGCATTAATTTCGTATCACGAAACTTTCGTATACGAGAAATTCGTTTTTCCGTGTAAAAGCGTCGACCGAAACTTATCGTCACGGAGCTTGGATAAAAGATATCAAAACTAACATATAAATTATTGAATCAAATATATTAAAAATTGTTTACAACATTTTTTTTTCTATTCCTGCCTCATTGCGGTACGAATTTAATTTGTTACTCCGAAATTAGTTTCGGAGTAACAATTTAAATTCGTACCGGAGTCACGAGAAATTCGCTTTCCCGTTTGAAAGCCTCGGCCGGAAGTGGCGCGATGTGCGAGGGTCTTCGCGTCGTTTCCGGTGCGACCTTGCCAACGGCGGGACCGTCGTCGAGGATCGCCCGGGGTCGTGACGAGATGAGCGGCTCTCGGTGCTCTTCGCCGTCCATCGAGAACGCGTTTCTCCGGCCGACGCAGCCAAATAGCTCGGGTCCGACGAGCCGAGGAAAATTACGATCTCGATCTCTCCAATCTCTATCGGGGATCTTATTGATTTTTCATTAACCGGGTAAACGGGCCCCGACGGATGGCGAGTAACCCGATGCTCCTCGCTATTATCCTACCTATAACCGGCAGCAGCCGGTAAGACTTAATATACATTCTACGAAAGACCGCAGACACCGAAGGAACCGTATGCACTTTAGCTTGAGATTTTTTTTGTCTCGTAGCTCTCGAAATCATTAAATTTATTCGATATATCGGGGGCTACAGAGTAACGAAAAGTTTGTAGTTTTTACAAGAACTTCAACAAAGTTGTCAACAAGTTTTCACAATGTTTTATTCGTTAATTTTCCGATCGAACCATCCGGCCTTTAAGTTTTACAAACAAAAGTACAAAACAAAATTGTTGATGAGACGGCGAATAAAGGTTTATATTTTTAAACTTGACAAAAATCGGATCGGTACTTATTTAAGAAAATTATTTTTACGAAAATTTGTAGTCCGATTTTACGAAATTATTTTTTACTGTGTATTTTTGTAGGTAAAGTTACCGATCGCCTCGTCCGTTACTTCAGTTATCTGAGTACTAGAATTTTTGTTGCGAACATCGGTACCTTTTACAGCGCAGTTTTAACGAGCCAAGCGCAGAAAGTTAAAGATTAAATTTTTTTCTTTTTTATCATGATAAATTTAATTAAAATTCATGTTGAATTTAACTAAATTTCATGTTAAATTTAACTAAACCTCATGTTAAATTCAATTAAATTTTATGTTAAATTTAACTAAACCTCATGTTAAATTTACTTAAATTTCATGCTAAATTTAAAGTCAAATTAAATAAAAATTTTAAAAGCGCAGAATGTTAAAGATTAAATTTTGTTGGTTTCGAGTCTCTCGCAATCATTAAATTTGTTCGATACATCGACTGCCACGTTTACCGACAAATTTACCGGTCGCGTTCGTTACTTCATTAGTCCTGCCTGACTAAGCCAACATTCATCGCGTGAATCTATCTGCGATAAAACTGTATTAGCCGTAAAATTCACTCTGACCGAGCGAACAGGTGCCGTAAAATCTGATATAATGGTGGCGTTCTCTGAATTGATACGCGGATACCTTTTTTCCGGCATATCAAGCATGCGCGTGAGCGGCGATGGTATGCATTATACAGTTTAAAATAATGTGCGGCCATATTCGAGGTCGCTCGTAAAGGCTCCTTAGGCATTCGCTGTATGATTACCAATAATTTTCCAGGTCGCGCCCAGCGAGATAAAAGGAGCACGCATAGGGGACAACGGGGCAAAATGGCACAGTGGGGCAAAACGGGACAGCGGGGGTAAAACTCAGTTTTCCAATAATTTTTGGATGCCCCATTTTATCCCAACGATACGTCGGGATTTTCAACACCATTTTGCCCCACTTATCATCACCGCCACCATCTAAAAGTTATTGGAAAATTGCTTTTTGTCCGTTATCCCGTTTTGCCCCAGTGTCCCATTTTGCCCCGCTCTCCCCTACTCGCCACTCGGTCTCGACGGAGTTAGTGCAAATATTGTTGTTGTTTAATTTATTTTTTATTTTTTATAACGAGCCGATATGCACTCGGAGTGGATATCTTGAATTTTATTATCCAGTCATCGGATTTTGCGCGACGATAATCTTCAAATATTGACTTACGATACCGGCTCGAGCCGCGAAAAAAACACCGATGTACGATAGAGAGAGAGTTAACTGTCGATGAGTGATTAATAAAGATGCGCGGGCACGCGTGTCACCGGATATAAGGCCCTACGCCGGAGAGAGAGATTCCGTTCGTGTAACGTCGACTCCACCGCTTTGGAGACTCGCAGGCCTGGACAAGCCCGCACACATACGCATTCCGACCATTTCGACGACGTAGCCAATAGGCCATATCTTTGCTGAAGCGTCGTACAGATCGGCAAAATGTACCCGAGAGATATCTGTGCCGTGTATGTATAGGGGAGAGTGGGGCAAAATGGGACAGTGGGGCAAAACGGGACGGCGGGGGTAAAAGTCAATTTTCCAATAATTTTTGGATGTTCCATTTTGTCCCAACGATACATCCGGATGGTAGGGTGCATAGCCCTGAACGGTTATCCACTGATGATTATTCCGCGAAAAGAGTAGAGTAAAAAGTGGGGAATATGGTCCGGTGCAGATATCATTGATTTACGTGTTAATCGAGGAGGGCCATATTCACCACTTTTACCCTAATGCCCCAAACGCATATCCCCTGAAAATTTAAACACCGAAACGTAAATACGTACCTCGAAAAATTAACCCCCAAAACGCATATCCCCTGAAAATTTAAACCTCGAAACCTATATATGTATCCCGAAAAATTGACCCCCAAAACGCATATGCCCCGAAAAGTTAAGCGCCGAGACGTCACTTTGTTCAAATATTGCGGCCCCTTGATCGCGAATATGACGTTCATTTTGCTCCAAACCCAATATTTTAGATTTTAATCCCAAAAATGCGATTTCACATTGGAGCAAACTGTTTTCCGTGCATAATATTGAATATACAAATGTCCCACTGCACTTACGCATAAAAGGTCAGCAGAATTTTATAAACGTAAAAAATATTTCATACCGACAAAAAATATTTCATACCGACAAAAAATATTTCATACCGACAAAAAATATTTCATACCGACAAAAAATATTTCATACCGATATTTCATACCGACAAAAAATATTTCATACCGACAAAAAATATTTCATACCGACAAAAAATATTTCATACCGACAAAAAATATTTCATACCGACAAAAATATTTCATAAAAAATTCCAAGGCTACTTTTCGAATCCATTTTTCAGGTTTTTCAACGTCCTCAAACGGGACGATAAAACGCCTCCAAAACTTAGGGGAGGACCCTATTTTGTGTATTTTTTTCCCGTAGAATACTTGATATACCGTGACGAAATTCGGTCTCATTTAGATATCTTCAGGGTCGTATAAAAAAAAAAGATCGAAATATAGCGTTTTCCCCCACTGTCCCATTTTGTCCCGCTCCCCCTATATAAAATTTCGAAAAAAATCTGAATTTTCCCAAAACTTCCCAAAGTCAAATCTCTACCCGCTCCAAAATTCTCCCATCAAAGCCGCGAATTACCCGAGCGAAAATAAAAATCGGAATATTCCGAGTCTGCAGTAGAAACGGTGCGCAGTAGAAAATTCAGTGCAGCGGTCTGCGTGCAGGCGTCGCTTCCGCTCCGTGCGCTTCAATCCGCGATATGAAGTTATAGCCCCAACAACCAAACAGACAAAAAAAAAAAAAAACAAAAAAAAAAAAAAAAAAAAAAAAATCGCACACGCCAGTACAAAAGTGTTGTGCCGCGGTGGGACACGCGTCGACTAACGGACGTACGGACGGACCTCGGCAACGCGCGACACACAGCACGCGCATGAATATGTACGATGTCTGGGTGAAGAAAAGAGGAGAAGAAAAAAAAGCGGCGATGTATATACAGCGATAGGAGGCGAGAGTGGCGAGCGAGACGGAGCGCGATGAAGGTGTTCCGGAGGTGCAGTGACGAGGAAAAACTCCCGGGAGGACGGGAGGGCAAGGCAAAGGAGTTACAAAAAGTGGGGGCGGCTTGGACCCGACGCGCATAACAATCTTAGCCGCGTCATGCCAATAACATCGTCCGACCGATCGAGCTTATAAGATCGATAAATCGCGCGACGGTTTTCGGTTCGCGATAGAAACTCGAAAAAAATCGGCGTCTCCGATTCGCGTCGGCACGCGAGAGATCCGGCCACTGATTTAGTCGATCGATCGCCAGTGATCGATAAGGCGCGTTACACGCTTTTCGCAGTCGAAGCGACAGACCGAAATCGAGACAAAAAAGTGTGCAATGTGGTTTGCACAGTTACTTACACTCGTTTTACCGTTTTGCAACGTTTTGTAACTTCCTCCGTGACAAATTTCGGTGTTCGATTTTGGGTTAATCGTGGAGGTATAATTAAAATACAATTTTCAACACTTTTTGATTGTATTTTTGAGTTAAGTATAAAAAAAACCATGTGCAAATTACTTTGCACCTTTTTTCGTAACGTAAAGAAATTTCTACATGTCATCAAATTAAAGCCATCAAAATTTACGCCAGAATGTTTATTATAGGAAATCGCAAACTGCAATTTGCGGATTTCGTTGTTTTAAGGCAATTTTTAATCTATTATTCACCACTGATTACAAAAATATAACTTATTTTACTCTTTCCATGATATTTGATTCGGAAACTCGTGTCAGGCATAAAAAACCAATTTTTCAAAACATTCAAAATATCTAAAATCCCATAGAATCTAAACGGTTGGTTTAATTTTTTCTAAATTTAATCCGAAACATTGTATAGCGTTGGTCCATTTCCTTGCCAAATTTAAGCTCGATATCTCAATATCAACTCGAATTAGACCATTATTAGTAATTTAAAAAAAATCAAAATTCCTTCAAATCTAACCCTTTCGGTAGATTTCAGCCAAATTCAGTACCAAAGGTATTTGTTCATAGTATTTATATGCATTTTAGGACGATAGCTCAATATTTACTGAAGCTTGAGTTACCACAGACATTTTTGCAAAATTTCAAGCCTTAATCTTCACGGAAATTACACCGAAGCAAGACAGGTGACTCTACAAGTGTACGAAATTTCAACCCGCTATATCAAGCAATTAGAACTGTTGTTTATTGGGACAAACAAATCACGAGAGCGTGTGATAGAAAAAAAATAGGCGATGTGAGTCCGCGATAAGAAAATGTGCAGGACGGAGGGTTAAATGTAGCAGCAAGAAATGAAGGTAATTTGAATAATACAATGTAGAAAGATTAATGCTAGAATGTGTGGACAGCCGGGAAGGATAAATAATTTATGGCGCGCGATGTATCAGACGTACGCGTGCTGCACGTGTCCGAGGAATAGGACAAAAAAAATATACATATACTCAACTAACGACATGGCCGGACGGTCGGGGACTCGCCGGGCGAGTCTACCGGCGATGCCAATAACGTCTCGGATGCCAATTGCCGATAATCCAAGGTACCCTGGCGTTCGCGACGATAAAGCCGATTGCGCTCACTTCCCGATGGATTTACAACGGCCGCGACTGATCTGTGGCTCGGCTACCTTAAGCGAATTCTACTTGCAAAACTCTCACGCGAGAGAACGAGAGACATTTTTTATCTCCGTACACGCGCAAATACAATTTCTTTAATTAGTTATATCTAAGCTTCGATTTTCAGAGAAGAAAAAAAATTACTCGTAAAGGTCGCACACCGGGAGACCGAGAGAAATTTTGTAATCTATGCACACGAGTTCTTTAAATAGTTATCGAACCTTTGACTTTCGTGAAACAAAAATGTATATTTTTTGCTTCCTCATACAGGAAGATTAGTTGCGGTAAAAAACGAATTCGAGATTTTTATGAAAAGGTGATCAGAATGTTCCGAAACATCGAAAAATTACATTTAAAGAAAATGTGTGTATGTGTGTGTGTCTTTGTATGAATTAGAAGCAAAGAATTCAAAGTGGTGTAAGTCGAGAAGTGCTCGACCAAGCGAGCTGAAATTTTACACACAGTATGTATGGGCAATTTTTCTTCAAAATTTCATTAAAAAATTTGTATTTGTTATCTTCACACGCGATTTTTAATTTTTTCAAAACTATGCTTTCGTGCTATAGCGGTTACAATTTTATAGCTATAAGGCAAAAAATGTGATTCCTATTAAATTTTGAGAGAATCAGTCGAAATGTTTAAATGTTGTCATTTTTTATTTTTTGAACTTCATGCAAAATTCGTAAAGATGATGGACATGACAGGGTTGAAAAAGCGAGATAAAGAGGTATCGTTTGGATTTCTTGAGTAAAAACCAACAGCACCGATCCGATAAACGTTAGTGTATTTTTTCGCGTTGAATCTGCACCGTCCAAACGTTCTGCATAAAAGTCAAAGACGGCGTTGAGATTGAAAAAGTTGAAAATTGAAATTTTCATATCGCTTCCGCATAAAAGTAGAAAATTGAATTTTCATATCGCTTTCGCATAAAAGTTGAAAATTGAATTTTCATATCGCTTCCTCATAAAAGTTGAAAATTGAATTTTCATATCGCTTTTTCA
The DNA here is from genome assembly GCA_030522725.1 of Ichneumoninae sp. B BG-2022a. Classification (NCBI taxonomy): domain Eukaryota; kingdom Metazoa; phylum Arthropoda; class Insecta; order Hymenoptera; family Ichneumonidae; species Ichneumoninae sp. B BG-2022a. Next base: position 14,092 of record JAPYZD010002161.1, on the reverse strand, counting down.
CAATGTTCCTTTATGCGAGAAGCTTCCTCCGCGAGGAAGCAAAAAATCCATAAAACGCCTTCCGATAGAAGAACACTGTAAAATCTCTGTTTGAAAATTCATAAATGTATATGAAGTTTTATGCATATACAGTATATAAAATTTCATAGTCACGTATGTAAAAATATTGCGTTACCGGTATATTAAAAACAATATTATTTGTATAATATTTGTAATAATTACGTCATTTTCATATAAGAATGTCTTAACTTTCAATGCCATCGTCGGTAATTTTAATACACAGGTATTGTATCTAAGAATAAATTATTAAAATTCAAATACAATGTATATGAATTCTAACTTTTGCAACTTTTCCCGAACCTCAACGTCGTCTTTGACTTTAACGCAAAAATGCTGGACGATTCAGGTTGAGTATTAAAAATGTTCGAATCCCCAGGAACCTGGACTCGATATGTTTATTAAAGCAGTAACCCCTTGCCCGCGCTATTTTACAGTCGACAAGGTGCGCGGAAAGACTTCGCGTTCCGCAGTAATAAAAGAGTGTGCCACCAGCGCTTCGTACAGAAAGAGCGCGGGTAATAACGCTTCCTTTCTCCTTATACGTCGGACCACGGGGCAACCTACTACACATATCTCCCAGTTCTCGTACTTTACGTGTCAGCGGCCACGGCAATTAATTTAATAACGCACGAGACGAACCTTCGGCGTACGAACGTAAGATTAGAAGTTTTTCCCAACTTTCTCATTCCCATCGGTCTTCGACCGAGAGAAAGAAGCGCACTGTTTTGCGGGCTTAATAGCGCGGCGAGGGTACAACGTGTCTACAATATGTTCCATGTCTGACACTCCGTCCAGTCGTGTGCAGGGGAATAACGAGGGAATTATCGCTGTGCTAAAGTCCCGCGTGTGTGCACTTAGTCCAACTTTGCCTGCCGTGGCTGAAATGCCGCGAGGATATAATGACATAACTCGTGTGCTGATAATGATAACTCTCCCGAGCTGGGACTCACCCAGCATCTTGCTGAGATCAGCATTGTGAAGATCAGGATTCTCGTCGGCCAATTTCTTTCGTTCGACCTTTGCCCACACCATGAAAGCGTTCATCGGGCGGCGTATTCGTTGCTCCTTCAGACTCCGCTGCGCCGAGCTACCCGGATGACACATCTTCACTCCAGCGGGAATCGACGATAATCCCTGCTGATAGTCGAGCGGAGGAGCCGAGGCCAGCCAGGACATGTCCTCCAGTCGCTGCTGGGCGGGACCGCTCAGCATTCCTGGTATCTGCGAAATTTCAAGCATTTTTATAGTCTCCCTCTCGCGTGTCCACCCAATCGAAGATATTCTACGAACAATACACGCGACAGTGGCATTTCGATGCTTTTTGAGGATCGCCGATAAGTCTGGAAACGATTTTATTTTGGGATTCTTTTTTGGGGCGGCGAATTATTGAATTATCGGGAGTGGATTGTGTCTCGTCCGTTCGTTTTGACAATTTTGAGGACTTAAGGATTGGCGATAATTTGAGAAACGATTTTATTTTGGGACGGTGAATTATTGAATTATAGGGCGAGGTTCGTGCTTCGTCCGTTAGTTTTGATAATTTTGAGGACTTGAGGATTGCCGATAACTTGAAAAATAAAAATTATTCTGGTATTCTTTAGAGCTGTTTTTATAGTCTAATTATTTGTATAGTCCCCCTTTCGCATGCCCACCCAATCGAATTATTCTACGAACAATACACGCGACAGTGGCATTTCGATGCTTTTTGAGGATCGCCGATAAGTCTGGAAACGATTTTGTTTTCGGATTCTTTTTTGGGACGGTGAATTATTTAATTATCGGGCGCGGATTGCGTCTCGTCCGTACGTTTTGACAATTTTGAGGACTTGAGGATTGCCGATAAGACGAGAAACAATTTCATTTTGGGATTCTTTTTTGGGACGGTGAGTTATTGAATTATCGGGCGCGGATTGTGTCTCGTCCGTTTGTTTTGATAATTTTGAGGACTTGAAGATTGTCCATAATTTGAGAAACAATTTTATTCTGGTATTCTTTGGAGCTTTTTTTATAGTCCACCCAATCGAAGATATTCTACGAACAATACACGCAACAGTGGTATTTCAATGGTTTTTGAGGATCGCTGATAAGTCTTGAAACCATTTTTTTTTGGTATTCTTGTTTGGTATGGTGAGTTATTGAATTATCGGGCGCGGATCTTCTTTTCGTCGCGATGATTTTTCGAGATAATTACGTCGACGAATCGATAAGCGCTCGGGCTCAAATTTGATCAGATGCGCACTTGATGATGGGCCACGAAAGTGTACGCACTGAATATCAATATAAATTTACCGGAATCATCTGAGTGTCGATGGACATCGAACCCTCGTTTCCGTCGATTCCGGAATCGATCTCGTAAGCCCGAGAGGCCGGCGTCGCGTAGAGGGAAGAGTGGAGAGCCAGGAGGCCGGGGGATCCTCCATAGCTGCTCACAGGCGGCGGTGTCACCTCACCCCTCTCATAATTATCGAGCATTCTGAAACACAAAAAAATATATATAAACAATTATATTAATCATTTTTGTACATCATTGTACTGTAAAAAAAAATTGTTTGAAAGTTAATGAACTGTATCGGCAGCCTTTTTACATCAAATGTTTCTGAAATTTCCGACACATGTGCGTTGCAACTTGACAGTAAATTGCAACGCACATGTTAGCCAAAGATTTGTCATTTTAATATCTGGTCATTTTATTTTACAAAAAACTACATAAAAGTTCAATTAATTACAGTAATGTGATCAAAGATCAAGTTCCAGCACATTCAATTTAAATTTATTTTTACGAAGTATTAAAGAAAAATAATAATAATTCGACATGCAATTGTAATGCAATCCGCAGTTCCATGGACCCGAAACCCTACAACGTTTCTTCACAATATCAACCCAAAGACGTGATATAATTACCTAACCGAATAAAAAAAATTAAAAAATGAGTAAAAAATACCGTAATTCAGGATGGCTCGAACCGAGACAAGGAAACACTAACACGAGACCGCGGATGCTCGACAGCGTTACCCCCGGTCGTACCCTCTCGTAAGTTTATACAATCGTGAAAGAGAGATGACTCTCGCCCGATGCTCCTCGTCGTCGTCTTTCTCGCGAACGGCCGATTGATCTGTCAGGCCGTACACTTCGCAAAAGAGTTGATCGACATGAATGAACCATTCAAGGCCACCTAATGGAATTCCCACGATTGTCCTTAAGGCATAATGCGATCGTGCGTAGAGCTTTAATGGCACTCTGATCTCGCTTCGTATGTCTACACGCTCAAAGCTCACACGCACACATGAACACTCACACGCACACATGAACACGCACACGCACACATGAAAACGCACACGCACACATGAACACGCACACGCACACATGAACACGCACACGCACACATGAACACGCACACGCACACATGAATACGCACACGCACACACGCACACATGAACACGCACACGCACACATGAACACGCACGCGCGCACATGAACACGCACACGCGCACATGAACACGCACACGCACACGCACACATGAACACGCACGCGCACACGCACACGCACACGCGTCGAAACGGGCGTACCAGAGTAGTCGCAACCAGGATTCGCTCGTTCGGTATTGACAAAAACGAAACGACGCGAGAAATAACTGTTTATGAACGACATACACGCCGACGAGAGAGTTTTCTCACGTGCATCATCGATAAACGCCGTTGATGTCTCGTGTTTGGCTTCCGTTTGTTCGTTCGGCCGGTAAAACACACACGTTTAACATACACAGGCGCTCGGGAACTGTGGTTGTGCACTCCACAGACCGCAAGTCGTCCACGAATGTTGCTGCCTGTTCCATATAATGGCTATTGTTTCTCTTCTTCCTGAGAGACTCTGACGGTGACAAAAACGTCTCGGCATTTTCATTCAATAAAGCCTCACCGCCGCCTTCTTACACCGGGCCCGCAGCCCGGTTAGCGCACAGGGCAGAGGAATCCTCTCGAGAGTTTCTTGCGCCTCTGCCCGAGGAGACCCCGTTTCATTGAGGATCGCGGTCGTGATTCCGCTCGTGACGCGCTCCTGGACGATCCGCAACGCTACGGGGATTTCGCGTGGAAAGCGGCCCTTGAACTTTATGATTCAATTTAGTCCTCGTCCGATTTATGTTACGCCACGAGGGAGGGAAGTACGCGATTTTGGCGAGTGCTAAGTTTGCTGGCCTAGCGAAACGAGGGCAGAACATTAATAATCAGAAGGTGAAAACCTTTTCAGCTTTCGACCTCGTTACAATAACGACAAACGATGTTATATTTTTTTACGCACTGAACTTGAATCGGTCAGCCGTTTTGCATAAAAGTCTAAGACGTTGACGTTGAAAAAAGTAGAAAATTGAAATTTTCATATCGCTTCCTCATAAAGTTGAAAGTTGAAATTTTCATATCGCTTCCTCATAAAGTTGAAAATTGGAATTTTCAAATCGCTTCCTCATAAAGTTGAAAATTGAAATTTTCAAATCGCTTCCTCATAAAGCTTTCGACCTCGTTAAAATAACGACACTGAGAGAAGGATCCAGGAAAAACTACCAATCATCGAAGAAATATTACCATAGCACACCAGGTTGGGCACCAGGGCGCCACCTATAGCAGAAAGTCTCAGATTATCCGAGAATTTTTTAGTATAATATCCGAGAAAAATTATTATAAATCCGGTACTTCCTACTATAGGTGGCGCCCTAGTGTCCCATTACTATGTGCTATGGTAATATCTCTCAAGTGGTATAGGGTAGAGCGGGGCAAAATGGGGCAGCGGGGCAAAACGGGGCAATCTGGTAAAATAACTTTTTCTAATAATTTTTGGATCGAACCGCGGGACAAAACGGCGCAGAAAATCCTGACGTATCGACCGGGCGATCGCGGGCATCCAAAAATTATTGGAAAGTTTAGTTTTACCGATTGCCCCGTTTCGCCCCGCTGTCCCATTATGCCCTGCTCTACCCTACACTGAGAAAAAAAATTGGTTGGGTTAACCAAAAGTCGCGGTGACATACGGTCAAAGCTCTTATTTGTTTGGTACAAATAAATCATTGTTTTGTTAAACGATTATTTGCTTTAATTTATTCAAAATTTGTCGATTGAAACAAACATATTTGTTGTGCAAACAAAATACACCTTTGAACGGATGTCACCGCGCATTTGCTCAATCCAATCATTTTTTTTTCTCAGTGTAGTCATTTAGTTATATTTATAGCGGTTTATAGTTATAGTGGTTTGAGCTTTTTGCATCCAATTCACACACACACATACATCCGGATATTTTTTATATGTGTGATTTTTGTTGTTTTGGAACATTCTGAACACGTTTTCATTGAAATGTCGAATTTTTTTGTTCACCATAACAAAGCTTTCGCCACGAGGAAGCAAATATTAAAAAATAAATAAATAAACCCTCGACAGAAAAGTCGTCAATCTGCGGTCAGACGTCGCGTCGCTCGAGAGAATCCTATTGTTATCTCGAGCGTGCGAAGCTCAACAGGTGCGACAATGCCCCAGCCGCGCGTAGACGCAATACCACCCGTCGGTGCGCTTGTAACAAACTAATTCGAGTGTACGCAAACTCGATCGCTCGTGTGGGCAGCGCTCGTGCGACTCCACGCGTTCCCCGCCCTTAATTTACACGCCACCGGATTCATTTACACGCCATCCGATTAATCTTTTACTTCACTGAGGAAAAAAATTTGTTGAATTAACCGAAAGTCGCGGTGACATAGGTTCAAAGCTGTTATTCGTTAGGTACAAATAAAGCATTGTTTTGTTAAACAATTACTTGAATCAATTTATTCAAAATTTGTCGATTGAAATAAACATTTTTGTTGTCCCAACCGAATATACCTTTGAACGTATGTCACCGCGTATTTGCTGAATTCAACCATTTCTTTTCCTCAGTTTGAGAAAAAGGATTGTGTATTTTCCACTATTTCGAACAGTTTCCAGGGTGAGCGTGTATATAGGGTAGACCGGGGTTAAATGGGGACGCTAAGCAGTAAAACCTGCTACAACGATACCAAAAACATAAATCTATTGTTTTATGCGCCAAAATTCTCGCCAGTTTTGAAAGGATAGGGTAAAAGTGGGGAATATGGCCCGGTCTATATATCGTTGATTTACGTGTTAATCGAGGTGGGCCATATTCACCACTTTTAGCCTACAAAAAAAAATCTTCTGGGGCGAAACGGTGAACCTTCGATTTGACTTGTGGCAACCTATGTTAGCTTCATTATTACCGTATTTTGCCCCACGTCGACATGACATTTCATATTTTGCACCATGACCCCGTTTTGGCCCGCTTTCCTTTAGATTTCTGACAGTGTATATCCAATTGGTTACTTACAATTGTGGTTGCAACCATGGTTTTTTATTATTGTCGTAACTCATGTTTGCGACGAAATTCTCCAAGTGAAATTCCCTGACTTTTCTCGGCTTTCCAGTGCAAACATTTAATTTTTCTAGTCAATCGATCGAGGTAGAACAGAACAGATCGAGAGGAAAGAACAATTAAAAATAACTTAAAATGTAACGTAAAACATAAAAAAAAGTATAATGATTATTAGTATATGAAACTCACTTCCCAATATTAAAAGTTCCCAACGAAATTAATATCACGACACGGTCATATACGCACTGTACACACCCAGAAAAATAATTTATCTGACGGCCACTGTTTATTTGGTTTAAGTAAAATAAACGGTGCCCGCCAAATAAATTATTTTTCTGGGTGCACAGTTGACAAGTTTGCTGCAACGAACAATGTACTCGTCGTGCAGGGCGGAATTAAACGGAAAACATAAGATACAAAAACTGTCCAGGGTTGAAAAAAAAATCTCATGACTTTTCTCTGCCTTTACCAGGTCCAAAAAAAAATTATTTGACGGTCAACGTTTAATTGGTTTAAGTAAAATATTTATTCGATTAAAATAAATATTTTACTCAAATTAAATACACATTTTACTTAAATTAAAAAAATATTTTACTTAAACGAAATAAACGGTGGCCGTCAAATAAATGATTTGTCCGGGTGCAAACCTTCCCCTCGGGACAATTTCTTACATTAAAAAAAATTCAGTTCCGTTGCCCGTACTACATAATTCTTCCCCACTCTCTCCAGAACAACTTCCTCATTTATTTCCCTATCAACAACCTCCCCCCACCCAGCATCTCCCATGCCCGTTCCATTTCGCAACAGCGATAAATCGGAGTCAACATCACCGAATCAAATCTAAAAAAAAAATCGCTACGATTATCCTTCGCCGTTCAGCTCGCTCTTCTAATGGGAACCCGCGAAGCGAGCCGTCGGCTCGTCACTCACGCGGCGAACGCGAATGAATTATTCCGAGATCGCCGCGGAGAAGTGGAGAAAGCTTTTCCGAGTTTGTTCTCCGACCCTCCCTGGAGCCAGAAGGGCGTAATCGACGAGTCTCGGCATGCGAGTTGCGCCCTTACGTTTCTCAGCCCGCGGCCGTCTTAAACTGGGTATAAGTTGGTGCGGCTGTAAAGGTGCTTGTGTGCGAGGCAAAGGTGTATTCTAGGAGTAGAAGAGACTCCGGCGGGCCGTCGGCGAGGCGATAGATCGAGAGGCATACACGGGCGAGCTGCCGGAGCGGGCGACGGGAACGCTCATGCAGAGGCGTATATTTCACCGGTTGGAATAATGGCCGATCGAACACACCCTTGCATACTCTCTAGACAGCTCTCTCGGCATGTAACCCATCGGGTTTCGCCGCTGCCGCTGCAGGAACTGTAATTTTATAGGTCCCTGATTAAACTTTTAAATCGAATGACCAATGCGGTTCAGTTGGTAAGCGGAAGTGACGACCTCGGCCGCTCACCTCTGCACCGGCAACGTTCCGACGCCGGCCCGTTCTCCGGTCGTCGAGGAACGAGAGACACCGAGAGACGGCGCGGGCGACGGCGCGACCCGAGGAGGAGAGAGCGGCGAACGAGGAAAGCTGAACATCCCCGAATGCTCGGGCGAAGGCGAACTTCGCGTAGGAGAGACCGGAAGGGACGCCGGGGTCTGTGGAACGGGCTTCTGACCCCGAACGGGATAATCGAGCGACTTCCTCGGGCGTGAGAGTCGAACCGGATGGTTTATTGTCCGGCGGTCTTTGACTGGGTCGAGGAGGGGAAGACGGCGGAACTGTTGTTTGGGGTTTGGGGGCGAGGGAAAGGATTGGATCGTCCCCGATGACGACTCGGTGGAGGGAAAGGTGTTTTAGCGACTAATTTGGCGGTTACACGAGCAATTGGATTCATTGTTTTGTTGAAGAGAGGCAACAGCAAGTAAATCTTTTTTTATGGAGATGAAGTTTAATTGCATCTTGTTGGCCCGACAAACGCACAACAGTGCGTTTGTTGGGTCAACAAGTGGATTCTTATTTTGTGGATAACAACATTTTGATTGCGTCCTGTTATGCACTTGTTGGGCCAACAAGTGGAATCTTTTTTTATGGAGATGACTTTTAATTGAATCTTGTTGTGCGTTTGTTGAGACAACAATTGGATTCTTAATTTGTAGATAACAAAAATTTTATTGCATCCTATTGTGCATTTATTGTCCGGCGGTTTTTTATTGAATAGAGGAGGGGAATCCGACAGAACTGTTGTTTTGGGTTGGGTGGCGAGGGAAAAGATTGGATGGTTCCCGATCACTCCCCGGTGAAGGGAGAGGAAAAGGTGTTTTAGCGACTAATTTGTCGGTTGCACGAGCAATTGGATTCATTGTTTCGTTGAAGAGAGGAAACAGCAAGTGAATCTTTTTTTTATGGAGATGAAGTTTGATTGCATCTTGTTGTGCATTTGTTGGGCCAACAAGTGGAATCTTTTTTATGGAGACGAAGTTTAATTGCATCTTGTTGTGCGTTTATTGGGACAACAAGTGGATGCTTATTTTGTATGTAACATAAATTTGATTGCATCCTGTTGTGCATTTATTGTTCGGCGGTTTTTGACTGAAGTTCAATTGCATGTTGTTGTGCATTTGTTGGGTCAACAAGTGGAATCTTTTTTTTATGGAGATTAAGTTTGATTGCATCTTGTTGTGCGTTTGTTGGGTTAACAAGTGAATTCTTATTTTGTAGATAACAAAAATTTGATTGCATCCTGTTGTGCATTTATTGTTCGGCGGTTTTGGACTGAAGTTCAATTGCATCTTGTTGTTCATTTGTTGGGTCACCAAGTGGAATCCTTTTGTTATGGAGATGAAGTTTGATTGCATCTTGTTGTGCGTTTGTTGGGACAACAGGTGGATTCTTATTTTGTAGATAACATACATTTGATTGCATCCTGTTGTGCATTTATTGTTCGGCGGTTTTTTGACAGAATCGAGGAGGGAAATCCGGGAGAAGTATTGTGTCGGGTTTAGAGGGAAACGTGTTTTAGCGACTAATTTGTCGGTTGCAAACCTATTGATTTCATTATTTTCTCGCAGAGATGGAACAGCAACTCAATATTTTTTATGTATGTAAACAACATTAGATTGCATCCCGTTGTGCAATGTTGTGCGAACAAATTACTCGGTTGCAAACTAATCAAATGCCCAAGTAAAAATCCGCATATACAATCGCTTCGTACAAAATACATACAACGATTACGAATATTATAATTTTTTCAAAGAAATGCATCAGCGAGTCGATTCTTTTTTCACGTAAAAAAAAAAAAAATTTGATTGCATCTTCTCCTCCCAACAAATTTAAAAGTACAATCCTCCCATACAAAATACATGTAACGATTATAAATGTTATTATTTTCTTAAAGACCCAGCACCATCAAGACGATTCTTTATTTTAATGTAGATAAGAAACATTTGATTGCGTATTCCACCGTCCTGTCCGTTGATGTATACGAATGTCCCTCGAGATGACGTATATTACTTTGGTGACACCGGGCAAAAAAATAAAAAAATTCAAAGAAAAAAAGATTGTCTCGAATGCGGGTGCATAGGTGTGTCGAGGAGCTTTGGGCCTGCGAAATGGTCCCGGCGACGGGGGTCCGCGGCGGCTTTCCGAGGTGAGGCCGAGGTGTTGTTTCCTCTTTGTTCGGATCGTTCGACGCCCCGGCGCGAGGCCGCGACTACTGCTCGTCGCTGAGGGCAAATGTACACCGGTTTTCTCTCCGCGCGTGGAACAAGTGTGCGTGTGTCCCTGCGCCGGGTAACGAACGTCGGGCTTCCGTTTTCGTCGTGGTCGCCGATGTCTTCCACGTACGGACGGCACGGGCTCTCCCGCGTTGGCAAACCAAACGTTTCGCTATCAATTCTCACATCCATTGTTTTCGGCGTATATCAAGGGAGTTCCCCGCAACGGAGTTACAGTTCCGACCGCTCCAATAAATCACCACCATTGTCCACGGTGGCAGTCGCTCGTCGCCACTCCGCGCTATGCCGAACACCTATTTTGATCGAGCTGCTCCGATACCTCGCGATGATTTCGCATTTACTCGACGGATTTTTTTTTTTTTTTAGTTTTTATTTATATCGATTCGGCGAATTATAGAAATTCGCGTTTCAGAGCCCAGTCCGATTTAACCGGCGGTGCGCGGAATGGAAATCGCAACGATGCTCGGTTGATATACTTGTGCGTAGGTACATGATTATACAATTCTGAAACACCTTTGAACCCCAGTATAATAAGCGAGTCACCTAGATTCGATAAATAACGCCGCAACATTTATCGAATATCCGAGGTACAGTTTTTTAATTTTTTTTATGTTAATTGACGTCAAATTTTCAGTTAAAATCAATAAATTTTTTATTAAAAATACTAAATTTTCAATTAAAAATACTAAGTTTCCAATTTAAAATACGAAATTTTCAATCCAACGTCATACAGTTTTGATTAACAATAATTATTTTTACATTGGCTCGACGACAGTTTCTCGTAGGCATGTTGGCCTGCACGAGGAATCGCAGTTGGGATGAAATATGACTTTGGCTTCAAGCGAATCGTCGGGGGTTTTTCCTTCAGCGTATCGACGCTTCTCTCGCCCATGGCGTTACGGAGGAAAGACGAATAATCACGCTGCCGTCGCGCGTGTTTCGATCGAAATGCGCGTCTCTTAAAAAAAGTTAGATGTCGCGTGGTCTGCCAGCGAGGTCTGAATGGCATAATGAAGCCATATCGAATGTAGCGAGCAAAATTTGCCTTGAAAATTCTTTTATTGAGCGCAATGTCGGAAAAATCGGCGCAAGGACGATGACGAAGAAAAACTCGTCGTCGACGCGATCGCATAAGAATTTGCATTTCATCGCCCGCGACGACGGAAAAATTGGTCACAATGCGACCAATTTTTCCGATTAATCCGTGTCGCTCGTGTTGTGCTTCGAAAACACAAGGGCAAATGTATTTTAAGGCCTTGTAAAAGATGTACCACGTGACATATGAGTGCGAGAGAGACAAATGAATTTTTTTGAATTCAATGCCATTTAAAACCGCTTGACTTTTCGAATAAAACGGAAGCATCATCGGACGCGGTTTTAAATTGTTCATCCGCTAATGCTTTGCTTTTTCCTGAAAAACGTACGGTCTCCGAATCGCATTCATTATACTTTAATGCCATGCGAAAGATGTACCACGTGATATATGAGTGCGAGAGAGATAGATGAATTTTTCGAATCAACGCCATTTAAAACCGCTCGACTTTTCGGATAAATTTTTCATCCGCTAATACTTTGCTTTTTCCCGAAAAATCGACGGTCTGTGAATCGCTTTCATTACAGATTTTGATTGCCGACCAAGTCGTTTCACATGTCCTTAACTCGGCGATGCTTGAGAAACGAACCGATAAATCGAGGCGCAAAAGGAAGAAAAAGAAACATTATTAAAAAAAATAAAAGAACTTCGGTCTTGTGGCTGCATGCGTAATTCGGGGAAAACTTGCCGGCTGATTGTTTCGATAATTGAACTTGAAAACATACTGCGCGCTTAGTGTCCCTTTGCGTCGATGGACAAGCGGTTGGTACGCGGAAAACCTCAGTGTACAGGTATAACTGGTCGAGTAATGTAGTCACGGCTCGATGTGCGGTTCATGGAATTATCGACGACGAGACGGCATAATTGATGTTTGGATATCGACGACCATCATCGAAGCTCGTGCCTTTGAAACAGTGCCGTTCCGTATCGAATATTCGTTCGCGGAACTGCGAATTAATAAACTCCGATAATTTTATTTTTTTTTTTAGTTTTGCATTTGGGGGATTTTTGGGTAGGATAGAGCTTTATCGAATGACATTCAAATTTTGCGCGCAGTTTTCTCCATTTCTATCGAAAGTACGTCGATCGGTTTGGCAAAACACTTTGCATCTCTCTCCGTAACACAACAAATTTCCGCATCGTAAAATTTACACGGTACAAATTTACCGCTAATTTTATTGTAGAAAAGCACCAACTGAAATTTGCGTAAATCGCCATTGTGAGGCTCACTTTAATGTATTCTTCACCGCTGATTACGAAACGGTAACTCATTTTACTCTTCGCTCGATATTCGATTCTCAAAGTCGTGTCAGACGTAAAAAAAAAATCGTAAAATATATTCATTTTAAAATTTCATAAAATTTTAACGGGTAATCAATTTTTTCACTTGACAAATTTGGGCTGAATGCCTCAATTTTTTACTCGAATTACATCATTTTAAGTAATTAAAAAAAAAACCTCGAAATCCCATAAAATCTGATCGCTTGGATAGATTTTCACCAAATTCAATACTAAAGATCTTTGATCAAAATATTATCTATATAAAAATATATAGAAATATTTATATTTCTAATCTTATTACATCTATGAGGGAGCACAATATTATTTTTAAAAAATAAAGAATTAAAAAAAGAGCAGAGAAAGAATTAAAGAAAACAGACGAGAAAGAAAGGTCGGACGTACGCACTTGGTGCGACGGTGAGCGAAGAACGAACGGTCCAGACGTTGCACATACCCCGTATACTAGAGAGGGATTCTTAGCGAGAGGGAATCCCTTCGCCCGGAGGATTCCGTGGATTTAACGAAGCGAACGCGAAGGCAAACGAGACGACGAAAAGGGGAGAAACGAGAACTCGGGGAACAAAAAAATAAACCTGCACCCGATGCGGTGGATACTACAGGGAGCTAGGCAAAGTTTTCGAGAAATAAGGTGCGCGTACCAATTACTGGACACGTCCCAGTTGCCATTATAGTAATAATGCTGTTAAAATAGTATTGAATATTAGCAATCGATATGCATGCGAAGGATAGGCATAGACCATACGTAAATAATAATTTAAATGTTACATTTGCTAACGATAGTCGACTTTTGTGTTCGGACACTGGTACGCGGTGTCGTGAATTGGCATACCCAGAATAATAATTTGTTTGACGGAAAGCCAGCAAATAATTATTTATTCGATTCAGATAAATTTTTATTTTTATTAAATGAATATTTATTTTTATCGAATAAATATTTATTCGCGGGGCGCCCGTCATTCTGTGCACACCCAGAAAAATAATTTATTTGACGGCCACCGTTTATTTGGATTAAGTAAATAGTTCCTTAAATTAAATAAATATTTATTTAAATCAAATAAACGGTGGCCGTCAAATAAATTATTTTTCTGCGTGCACATTGCACAGGAGCCGAAAGTGGGATTTCTACGTGCATGCGTTAGGAAAATGTATTTAATGGATGCGTTTTGAAAACTAGAAACTCTAATCTTAAGATTGGTTACCGCTGTTTGCGAAAATGATCGATGCATGATAGCGAAAATTGGGTTGGAACATAGATATGTCGTCTTAAGGAGGGAGTCTCGCTGCGCGCCGACTTCGCATAAGTTCGACAACAATAAGAGAAAATTGCAAGTATTTATTGATGGTGTAAAAATCTGAAAAAATCATGTATACCAAAGGTAGTGAGAAGATTACTTTTGCATAATAATAATTGCAAGATGTTATTAACAAATTCATCAAAAAATTAATTGGTTAACAAATTACCCGGCAACAAAACTTTTTTTTTATGAACATGATTCGTTTATTTTTCTGAATAC
>JAPYZD010002160.1:0-27395 GCA_030522725.1 Ichneumoninae sp. B BG-2022a | reverse complement strand
TTTTAAATTTTTAAATTTTTAAATTTTTAAATTTTTAAATTTTTAAATTTTTAAATTTTTAAATTTTTAAATTTTTAAATTTTTAAATTTTTAAATTTTCTAATTTTCAAATTTTCAAATTTTTAAATTTTTAAATTTTTAAATTTTTAAATTTTTAAATTTTTAAATTTTTAAATTTTTAAATTTTTAAATTTTTAAATTTTTAAATTTTTCAAATAAAAAAATTTTTAACGCGTATTTTTTGTCGGTATCTTAAATCGTCGAATTTCCCATTTTAATTGAAAGTTCCAAATTCTCATTGGTTAAATTGTCGTTTCCAGGCTCTTTCAACCATGGTCGACGTTACTACGAAACTGGAAAATTCTCGCCGTCACACATCCCGGCTACGTGGCCTTCCTGACGTACGACGAGGTTAAAGCCCGTCTGCAAAAGTACTGCATCACGAAACCGGGTAGCTACGTATTTCGATTAAGCTGTACGAGATTGGGACAGTGGGCAATCGGCTATGTCACGTCGGACGGCGATATTCTTCAGACTATACCGCACAACAAGAGTCTTTGCCAGGCACTGCTAGACGGATATCGGGAAGGATTGTGAGTATTTCTTACTCGCGGGAATTCTATTTTTGTAAAAAAAAATCCCGATCTCAGAGTTCTTCAAACAGTCTAAAACGTCAATAAATTCGATTTGCGGCAGGAGTCCGAAAAAGTACGTCTGTGAGAGTGAGTATGAGTGATTAAAGAAAATGTTAATTTTCCTGATAAATTGAAGAAAATGTTAATTTTTCTGATAAATTGAAGAAAATATAAGAACTATCCAAAACTTTTATTTTAGGTTAGATATTTTGCTCAATTTATATTGAATCTATTATTTTTAACAACATTCAATCTTGTTCTCTGATAAAAAAGAAATTACTTTTAATTTTATAATAAATTTTCAACAAAGCCGATCGTACATGGTCGAAACTAAATTGCTAAATGAAGCGGATATCGATTATGCGCGTCTTGTAAAACTTTACTTTCGATCGGAAATAGTTAACGACCGATCAAAAAAAAAATGAATTACAGTTTTTATACCGACCGAGCTCCAGTTACGTGGGAAGTAAACGGAATATCGCCTGAAGCGAAATACCGCGGTCGGTAATGAATACTGTAACGCTGTTTTTTTAGGGTGCTGAGACTTTGGCGTTCAAACGAAATAGAATCCGCCTTTCAAATTGATAGAGGCAGTAAAATCGTTGTTACTTTCTGTCGAGAACGAGTGTGTTCCCTTAAGAGCGATGACAAAGACCTCGGTCGGTAATAAAAACAGTAATCAATATTTTCTTTCCATTGATGCTGCCAATCTGTGGTTTCTGAGCACGTATGCAATTTTTCGGAAATTTCTTGTGTAAATGTTCGTTTTTGAATTTTGTTAAAAGGGAAACTGACGTTCACTGCCTCTATCGATCCTGCGACAACCGACAATTTCCTTTTTCCTCAAATTTCTGTGCTCACAAAACGACACGCATCACAGATTTTGTTACCGACGATGGTATTTCACATCAAGATAAATTAATCATCCATTGTCTCATTGCAGCTATCTTTATCCGGATGGACGCAATATAAATCCCGACTTGACGTGGGCAGTTCAACCGACTCCCGAGGAGCACATCAAAGTAACCGCCGAGCAGTATGAGCTTTACTGCGAAATGGGTAGCACGTTTCAATTGTGCAAAATATGCGCCGAACACGACAAAGATGTCAGAATAGAACCCTGCGGTCATCTTCTTTGTACACCGTGTCTCACAGCTTGGCAGGTAGCAGTATTTACTTTGATCTTTTGTTTCTATAATTTTTTTGTTGCAACTAGACAGTCGTGAATAAATTTCACTGTGCGATTACGAGAATATGATAGTTTTATTCAGAGAAAAATCACCGCACCCGACCGACAGTGTTAGGTGCGCTGTCGGTGTGTGGGCTTCGGCGGTCTCCCGAGTCAAGCAGCTTTGCTTGCGGACAGTAGATGGATGGGTGACCGTTTAGCCCCACACTGGCTTGCACATCGAATGTTGAGCGGCAGGCCAGTTTTTCTGCGTTCTTGGTATTAAAACATCAAGGAATCAGAAAAATATAGGGTCGTCTGTACCGACACGGGTTTTCCGGAGTTTCCCCGTGTCCTCTGCAAATGCGGTGCAGTGTAGCTAAGTCGGCTGCGGATGCACTGAAAGTCAGGTTACCTTAGTGAAGTGAAAGGGAGAGGTAATGAAAAAACCCAAGGAGGAAAGAAAAAAAAAAAAAAAAAAAAAAAAAAAAAAAATCACCGCACCCAGATAGAAAAATTACTGTCACGTTTTCATATCTGGGCAATGTTCAGAAATAAATCGATTAGGAGCATTCGATTAGGAACATTCAACGGCCGGAGATATTTTCAATCCAAAAGAAAAAAAAAAAAACAAACAAACAAATCGCAATCGCATTTAACAAGAATGAAATATTTCAAATTACTCATTCGATTAAAAAAAAGGTCTTACGAGTTTGCATGTGAGAAGAGAATACAACACCTTCGGCTTCGCTTGCGGTTGAAATCGATGAGAGTTGCCCTTAAGGTGGCAAGGCGAGGCAAGAGTGCAAATAATCGATAATGCCTGCGCTCGATAAAGACAAATATACAACTAAGAGGGATATTACAGAGAATAGAATAGCTTCACGAAGGAGGCCAACCCCCCGGATTATTATACCACGTTCTGTAAGTCGTTGGTGGAATATAGAGGCGGCAGCTCGTCCACGGAGACAAAAAAATTGTTGGACAACAAGCATGTTTTTACTATAACTGATTTACCTAGTTAACGTAAGGACAACAAAATATTTTGCTGTGGCAACAAATATTTTGCTGCCATAACAAAAAATTAGTAACGATCTACATTTTGTTAGAACAGAACTATTTTTCTCCGTGTCGAAGGTTGTCAAGCGGTTAAGCGTCGTTGACATACCGCGGTCGGTACTGCAAACTGTAATCGACTTTTTGTCACAGGTGGTGGCATGTGCGATCAAGTGAGAAGTTTTAGGGTTTGGTAGTGCTAACCGCAGAATTAGTTACCCTTTGTAACTAATTAGTAACCATTGGTAAAATACCTTGGTAGCCGCGGTTAAATAACCGGTCATTTACCAGACTATTAAACCGGTTATTTACCAGGCTATTAAACTGGTTATTTATCGGGCTGTTAAACCGGTTATTAACCCACTCACATCACCACCCCTAACGGACTCAGCCATTGACGAAACCACTGAAAAAAATCACAGTAGTTTATTGTCAAAATGTAACCGACCAAACTACTGTGAAAACCACGGGCCCAGTAGTCCCAAAAGTTCCGAAGGAAGCTTACGATCTGGTGGGTTTTAAAATAACCACCATTGAAATCGCCGTGCAAATCATCGTCCGAATAAACTCTAGTGAGCTTGGGCTGCGAAAATGGTAGAGATATGTAGCAAATTGCAGAGAAACTCAGAAAATGTCGGACAATCGCTGAAACGTTCTGGTTAGAGATTTTCAGACAAATTGTCAGAGAAACATGCTCACCAGGGTAGTATTAAGGGTTTACGCCGCAGTAAATGCGTAAAACGCACGCTAACTTTTTTTCAGGGTAGAAGGAGAATATATTAAAAAACATTTGGGAATTTTTTCATTCAATTTTATTATTATTTATTTTTATTATATAGGCTTTTTAACGGTTGGCGTAAAATGTTTGTTTGCGGTGGCTTTGATTTCGACGTGTCATTTAATCAGAAATAATTTTTTAAAATTGTATCTCAACAAATTATATATATCGCAGTCCTTGACGAGGAGGAAAAAAATTGCACAATGGCAACTAGTTGAAAAAAATCGATTTTTACACTTTTAATAATTTTTCTAAATATTTTTTTATGATTTTAAAAAATATGAAAACTTCAAGGAATAAAGAAAGTGTACAAGTATATCGGTAAAAATTTTCACCAAAATCCATCGAGCCCTTTTTGTGATATTACGGACATCGATTTTGAAAAACACGTTTCGAGAAAAACGCGTTCAAAGTTGCTGCGCGCCGTTGCTCGAACATTCCGCGCAGCTGCTCGAGGGCTCCACCACTTTCCACATAACGGTATCGAAGTTTCGTAATTAGTTGAATTTCGACATGAAAATTTAATGGAATATTTTTGACACTATAAACGATTAGAAAATGAAAAAAAAACGAAACTTCACTGTGGCGTAATCCCTTACATTAAATATGATATGAATATAATAATATATAAATATAATATTGACCGTCAAATGAATTGTTTTGCAGGATTCGGAAGGTCAAGGTTGCCCCTTCTGCCGAGCTGAGATAAAGGGTACCGAACAAATCGTGGTAGATCCCTTCGATCCGCGAAGAACACATCGACCCGGGGCACTTTCAGCATCCGCCAGTAACGCGTCGACCCCTACGCGGGACCTTGACCCTGACACCGAGGTATCCGATTAGGAGTAGAATCTACCCTCCATTATCAGACAGCCGTGCCCTATGTATAGTACCTCTTAGATATATATATATGCCTTATTTTTTTCGATATTGCCAATTTCCCCGTCACATTGCCATTTTATTATCATTGGCCCCGCCAAATCACAATAATCGTCATGGCCATCATCATCGCATCATCACTCAGACAGTCAGTATCTGGAGTTGTTATAGCTATTTTCACCCGACGATAATTTACAGTACAAAAGAATTTTTATTTCGGATTTATTTACGTAGATTTTTCATAATGGCCGTTTTTTTCGTCGACGCTCTTTTCTTTTATTTTCATTTTCTCGCATTTTGGCAAACTCGTCCCCACGTTCCCTCGAATATCATCCCGATGTGCCGATCGGACTCATAACGGACGCAAGGTAGGTTACGCTCTTGTGCATTCCAAGCTAATTTTTAGCATCGGCTACTTGTAATGAGCTATTGTGTCCGCATTTTTCCATCTTTAATCGTATCTATCAGTCATCGTCCGGAAGCACTGAAAAAAAGGGCGTAGAGAGAAGCCCGAAATAAATGGCCGATGGAAAAAGGACAGTAGAAAAAAGCCTCTTTCTAACTCTCAACGAGAAAACCCCCCCAAAAAAAAAAAAAAACTCCGGTCATGCATTGTCCATGGTGGCCGCGGTCAGGGAAAACCGTGAAAAGTCAAGGGAAAAAAATCTTGGTCAGCGAATCAGGGACAAGTCAGGAAATTTCAAAATTGGTCAGGGAAAAAGTAAATAGTCGCCAAACATGGTGTAATAAAATAAATAACTTACCTGATTATCATCTGTTCGGGTTTTGTTCCGATTATTTTTCCTACGCAGGGGTTTTTTCTGGTGGTTTTTTGTCAGGGGATTTTTCCGCCTGTCAAAACAATCACATGCAGTCGTCCGGTCTTTTCTTCCATCGGTCAATTTTTCGAGGCCTTACTTTCTGCGGCCTTTTTTCCGGCAACCATCGTCCGGGAGTCGTTCGTGATGACGGACTAACAAAGATTTCTGGGTTGATTTACTATTATTTAATAATAAGTCTGTTCGTTCTCAGAGTTGATGAGAGTGGAGTGCAAAGAGAGCGGTAATTTTGGTTTCGTTTCCCTATCGGTACCCGCGACCGCTGTTTCGACGGTCGTTCAACCGCAAATCCACTGGTCTGATTTGCCTAAAAGCGACCACAAAATGATTGCTCGTCCGACCGATTGTAGCGCCATCGGTTCGAAACTAACTGCTGGTTACACCCTGTATGCGTGGCAAATACCGAATTTCCACTATGAGTGGAATCGGGCCGAGATTTACTCAGAACTAGTGGAATAATTTTTGTAGACTCAAAATTCACTTATGGGATTGGCTGTTGACTGGAAAGTTTTGAATTAACTAGAATTTTGCCACCAGTTCAGACTCTTTTCGGTCCCGGTGGAAACTCAGTAAAAGAGGTCGTATTTGACTGTTCCAACCTTGCAGTAGTAGTTCAGCTAGAAACAGCGGCCCTGCATTCGTTCGAATTTGCAATTTTTTGGCGCTGGATATCAGGCACAAACGGGCCGGTTGTATTTATAGTCGAAATGCTGTCGATTGTACCGATAGGTTTAGCCGGAAGTAATACTGCGCCTGGTGCTTCGGGTTCCGAGAGAGGCGTCAAATTCACTGGCGTTTCTGTTATTTTTTTCTACGTTACCAACCTATAATGAAAGTGCCTAAAACTGGAATCGAAACGAGCCCGAACGCGTGGTCGTTTATCTAAGCTGGAGTTGAGATGATCCCGAACGCGTACATTCGCACTGTCTGACGTATTATGTGGAACTCAATTCAACTAGAGTTGAGTTGAGTTGAAAGACTGAACGGGTGTTCGTTTTTATCTCGCGTGGCGTTTTTGGTTCCGACCTCTTTGCAAGGTTTTTGGTTCCGACCTCTTTATAATCGCACGGAGTATAGGTTTACTCTGACAACGAACAGACCCAATGGTTGCCAATAATGTGGGACGCTCGTCGAATAGCGACAGCAACGACAAAATAGTTTGCATTTAATCCGCCAGGGGTTTACTCATTCCAAACGAGGTATTCGCTCTGTGAAATACTGCGTTGTTCTCAAGCGTTTTGCACTGGCTGATAAAGTCGCGGAATTTTATTTGTGTACAACATTTTTTGGTTTGCTACAAATTATTGCTCACAATGTAGAATGAACGATAATTTTAGTAGGGTGAATTACCCATTGACTGAACACCCACCAATGAATGAACAAATCAGTATTTACCGGATAATCTCACTTACACGACAACGTAATGCACTCTATTTTTTATATTAAAACTAAATTATTGTAATTACCGCTGTGTCCAATATCGTGGCGCTATATGCATTGTATTGTACAAAAGAAAATTAACAACCGGTGACAGACGTTTCACGGCGAATCGTAGTAACCCTGATAGACGAGCGGCACAAAAAGTAGCAGTTGGTGCAATAATTGCGGCATGTGCCTCACATGTCGCCAATATCGCGCCAATATTGCTACTATCTTGTGGCGCTTGTATATAAGGGAAGGAGACAGCTGTAAACACTCGTGATCGGAAAGCATTTTTCTGTGTATTTCATGATTACTAACGGTAAGTTTTCATCAATACGGATGTGAAAACGTTTGATCTTTAGTATATCAAGTAATTTCCGTGGTATAATTTTATATGTTTGAAGAAAGGAAAACTGTAATTAAAAGCCACTTTATGGATATATTTGTACGACTGTTCATTGAATAGACCGGGAGTATTCAGTTAATGGAGAAAGTGTTCAGTCATTGGGATTTTCAGCACCGCGGTAATTTTTGTTAATTTTTAATAATCCCATAAAATTTGGTCACTTAAAAAAAATCGTATGCAATATTTAATCAGTTTCTGAATAAACAGTACGTGTTTTATATATTTTTATACAAATGATTTACGATTCTAAGGCCAAAAAGCCTGACATGCGCCTTACGTGTCCACTCAATGGGTAATTCACCCTAGTAGAATCCGCACCGTGGCAATTAAGTATTATTTCTGTGGG
Source organism: Ichneumoninae sp. B BG-2022a (assembly GCA_030522725.1). Classification (NCBI taxonomy): domain Eukaryota; kingdom Metazoa; phylum Arthropoda; class Insecta; order Hymenoptera; family Ichneumonidae; species Ichneumoninae sp. B BG-2022a. Next base: position 19,866 of record JAPYZD010002160.1, on the reverse strand, counting down.
TTACAGGATAGTTGGGACAGAGCTTTACCCACTGTGAAATTTGATTCTAGGTTCGGTTTAGGCAAGGAGATAATTGTTTAAGGCATTGCTAAACACCTATGAGTGCGAGAGAGACAGAAGTTAACATTTTGAATACATTTTTCTCCGAATTATTCTGTACAATGAAAAACCATTCTGAAGAAAAATGGTTTCAAAATATTTTGAGGTTGTTATCCCACCTGAAGGAGTGTGGAAATTTACATTCCAAATTAAACGTTAGATCCCGAGTGAATTTCGAATACTTCTGCAATGAGAAAAAATAATGCCAAAAAAAAATTAAAAAATTAGAAAAAAAAAATTACTTAACCAATCATTCGGCACCCTAACTTGTTTTGGCAGAAATTGTTCGTTAATTTTTCTCAATACATATACACTTTTTTAGAACGTCTTCTAATTTTTTTTTTTTTTTTTTTTTTTTTCAAAATGTATTTACAGTTACATATTTTGAATATGTTTTCACAAAAAGACTACACATTACACTCAAAAAGTTACCGGGTAATTAACCGAAAATATTCGCAAATATCGCTTTATCATTTCTCGAAAATTAGAAAGAATTAAAAAAAAAATTCATATGTTTTCAAAAAAAATTGACAAATCAACGTCTGCTAAAAAAGTTAGATTGCCAGATGATTTTTAACCTCTTATTTTTTGTAATTTGTTTACAACATTTTGGAATTATTATTATACAAAATATTCAATGGAATACTCGATTTTTTTTAGATTTTTCATTTTCGCCATACAGTGCATGAACGATATCATATATTATTCTCTGTGTTTACTTTGCAAAAGGGCTTGTCCCGTGAATAAATAAAAGAATAAATAACTTTTTCGAATATTCATGAATAGTTCAATTACTTTCGAATATTTCCTAACAATTCGAATGTTTTCAGATATTTCGAAATTTTTCGAATAGTTTTCATTTTTAATAGACTTTGCGTCGAAATAGTCGAAATTTTGGATAGTCGGATAGATAGAATACTGAAATCAAATATCAACGTTATCGAACATTCCCTGATAGCCACGAAACGGACGTAGTTGGAGCAATATTTGCGAGATGTGCGGCGCATGTCTCGCATGTGGAGCGTGTTTATCAGGGTTAGTGTGTCATACAAAGTTTCTGTAAAACGGGGATTTTTTATTTCATTGCGAATAATAATTTATTACGAATAAAAGATCCTTGTACACAAATAAAATTCGTTTTGTCACCATGGGCGCTGCCAGTTCAATAGGCACGCTATAGTACACTATCGCATGGAGCGAATACCAATTCCTAATCAACATTTTTATTCGGTAAAAATTGCATTAACTTCTGAAACGATCGAAATCTGAGATAAAATCGACCATATCAAAAATATTAAGAACATTACTTTTGAATAATAATAATGATGTCGAAAAGTTATAAACAAATTGGTAAAAAAAATTATGATTTTCAACAAATTTGAAGGAAATACTTACAAATAGTATATATGGCTCATGGTATTAAACCATAATCGATATGAATTTTTTCAGAATTTTCTTATAGTGGTGAATTGTTTCTCTTTTTTTAGTGTCTAGTATCGAGAAATCGATTTAAAGTCACGAATTTTGGATATGTTTGCGTGGCAATGTTCCATAATTACACACCGAAAGTTTCAGGGCTTGACTGAAACTGAATCTTTCCGGATTGCACTGACGGATTTATAAATACGGCCCCGAGAAAAAGTTGATCGTGGAAATTCCCCAAAGATGAGAACATTCTGAAAAACCAACGAATCCATTTAACACGGCATTTTTTTCTTGCCTTTTTCTTGTTCACCAATTATTATTTTATACAAAATGGTTGTTTTTTGTCCAGATTTTTATCCCATTGGGAAGCATACAAAATTAAACGTGGACGTGACAAATCTTTATGAGCATGTGAAATACGGTCAGTAACAAAAACTGTAATAATGTTTTTTTCAATATTCCCAATCATTTGCTATTACAAGAAAATGCTTACAAGAATCGGATTTTATATCTGTTTCACGCAAATATTACCTTCCGGCCGGAAATAGTCACCGACGTTGAAAAAAAATTAATGAATTATTACAGTTCTTCTTATCGACCGAGTCCAAATCGGTAACAAAAAGGAAACGGGAGGGATCTCGTCGCCTCGAGGGGAAGTGAAATATCGCCGTCGGTAATGAAAACTGTAATGAACTTTTCTCAAGGCTCCTAATTTTTTTGAGAAAAAAGCAAATTGTCACCATTAAATGAAGTTTATTTGAAAATTGCAAATATCTGTTTCACTTCCCCTTAAGCCGGAGAATGTCGGGATTCTAACAGACTCTTAATTCACATTCATAATAATTCGACTACTGTGTGTCTGCTGCTTATATGATATAAAAAAAAAAAAAAAACCACCGTGTTTGCGAACGAAAAATCTTCTGAGACCTCCGCGCGCTGGGTAAAAAAAATGAAACTATTCGAATCCTTGCATTGGGTGCACATAATGATGGACCGTCGTTTATTTATCGCAAAATAACGTACAACGAGGCGGCAACGAGGATAGAGAAATAATTTATGAGATATTGTTACATAAGTATTACTAAAATATAGGAGAGAGAGGCGAGTTCGATATTTGGAGTCCAACTCCGCAGAGTATTGTTGTTATTTTATCCCAGTATAAAGCTGCAAATGATCTTTCGCCACCAGAGGGCGCATCGTCTCAACCGATAACGATAAGACAGTCGGTAAAACAGAGAGAGAGGGAGAGGGAGAGGGAGAGAGAGAGAGAGAGGGAGAGGGAGGGGGAGGGAGAGGGAGGGAGAGGGAGGGAGAGGGAGGGAGAGGGAGAGGGGGGGAGAGAGAGAGAGAGAGAGAGAGAGAGAGAGAGAGAGAGAGGAGAGAGAGAGAGAGAGAGAGAGAGAGAGAGAGAGAGAGAGAACGTTGCAAACCAAATTATTTGGTTCCAGTGTGATTCTGTATGCGATTACTCACAAACTATCTGAAAGATAATAACGTAAAAGGAAAAAAAAATTATTTTGTAACGTTCCACGAATACATCGAACGCTTGTCGGTGGTTGTCCGCAAGGATCTCGTAACAGTTGCATCAAATTTAATGTATTGCACTGTAAAGAAAATTCGTCTGAAATTTAATGTACCGGACTGGAAGTTTTTATGCAAAAACTGGTATATTAAATTTCAAGTACAATCGTGATGAAAAATTAATGCTTTGTGTATTAAACACATTGAAGATACATTATTTTTAATAATTTACTTTAATTTTACTATGAAAGTACTTCAAGTTTTTATAATTTACATCAACTTCAATGAAAAAGTATATTAATGTTTCATCACAATTGTACATTAAATTTAATGTACCGGTCTTCGCATAAGAACTTCCAGTCAGGTACATTAAATTTACAATTTTTTTTTACAGTGTGGCTGATAGAAATGATCGTGATACGTTTCCATGTGCGCCGAAAATACCGGACCAGAAACGCATCGCGCCGCAGCGTTCCGATGTATCAGTTCACATATCAATGCGTACTTTTAAGAAAACATTTCAAGGTACCGAGACCTCGAGGTTAAGAAAGAAAAAAAAATGCGTTAAGTCGGAACTGTGATGAATTTTCTTGTTGAGCGATATTTTCATAATGCGGCGCATAACTGTACTAAATCCGATCAGTTCAGCGTGTTATTAGGATTTTCGCATTCGACGAAGAGCGTGCGAACTCGTAGTATTAGAAACAGAAATAAAAATAATAATAATAAAAAAATAAAAATTATCCGTCATCCATTCGGGATAGCAAGTGGCGAATCAATATGCTTCATATCGTCTCCGGGTTCGGCACGAACATTATTTATCCAATAAAAAAAAAGTAGTGCCGCTTAACTTAGGTCCTTCCTTGCCGCGCATCGGCAATGACGAGGTTTAGATAGAATTTAGCAAACATTATTCTAGTGTACATTGTTTTTTTTTTTTACTCATTGTAAAATATTAGGTATTCGAAGAAAATTTTTTAAATAAAATTATATTATCTTATCCATTATTAGTTCTGTTACTTGTGCACTTCTGTTACACGCTCCTATTTTTGTTTTATTTTTCTTTACTCGCTGAATATACTTGAGTGTCGTTTAATTTTTTAATTAAATTAAGTTTTCATTTTTTTTTTTACATACCGGATTCGCGACTCCGGCGATCGGGGATGTTTTTGATCATATGCAAAAGGTGGTGTCTTCGTGTTGCCCGCATGAAACTTTTTTTTTTTTTACCATTCTTTCATTATGTTGTCCACTGGGTCGAATGCTCTGCCCGTTGCATGATACGAAAGACTAATAAAAGAAAAAAAATTAAATGAATTAAAACCCGGTTATGTACATAATGTGATGTTGAGACACTTATACTGGAGAGCAGGTAAGTGATATACAGACTGCATTATGGTTCTTCGCTTTTCGCTTCGCCGTTACGCTTGGTTCAATATTATCGTGAAATCGTTTCAAATTGCGAAACATATACGTAATATATTCATTTTTTTTGTTTTTAATTAATCAATTTTTTCTTAATCATCGTCGCAGAATTTCATTTATCCTGTACACGTGTTTTATACATCGTTTACAATAAAATAAATAAATAAATAAATAAAAACATTAAGACGAAAGAAAAATAAATTCTAAATGAACGACGGTAAATTTGTTAGCACGAATAGTGATAATTATGTGTTTAATGTTTTAGGACATAATGGAACTGTGCAATGGCAATAGTGGATTGATGTGCGACGATTCCGACGACGAGGAAGACTCGAGTCCCGCGAGCTCGCCGGTACCGCCGCGGGTCCCGAGGATCGTGCCGACTCTGCCGCCGAGACGACCATCACCCTCGCCAACACCACCCAACACTCACATAAGAAATAGTCGTCACCTTAGCGTCCCCAAAGAGAACGCACCACCTCCGCCTGCCGTCACGGTCATTCTATCGTCGAGTGACAATCATCAGAATAACAAAGGTGGAATAAAAAATAGATTGGCACTGCGTGGCATCGTCATACGCAGATTTATCATAATCTTCCTACTTCATACACGGAGAGAAGGATCTGTTGGAATTTACCATATCTTCTTCTTCTTCTTCTTCTTCTTCTTGCTATGGATCGTATGTTCGGGAAAGAAACGAACCGTAAAACGGACCGTAACGTTTTTGATTAGCGCTCCCTCGGTTTTCGGTTCCGAAAGCCGTAAGAGGACCGAACCATTTCCAACAAAAATTTCATACGCTCCGTTTCCTGTTGCGAGAACCAAAACCGGACCGAACGAGCAGAATGGTCTTTTTTGTGACCGAGAAATATTGAATTTCGTGAAAAAAAGTTCAAAAAAGTCAGATGGTAGTGACTCACCTTTTCTGGTTGTGTAATTGGGTCAGTCCTCGAGGTCCTCAATTATCTGGTCATCTACCGTACATCCGTTATTGTTATTTTCTTTTTATTAAGAGAATTTTATTAAGAAGACTTTTTTTAATTAGATTGTATTAGAGATTAAATTGTACAGACCCGACCCGTATTCTTAGAATTAATGGTAAATTATGATCTGTCTCAATCGGCTAGCCAACACGGAAGCGAGATACGATATGCTGCACAGGGCTTCGTCACCTTCGCCCGTTCCACCGGCAGTGGTGCGACCGCATGTTCGAGCGCACCAGCGAACACCGCCAGCTCTGCCGGAAAAGGCGAGTCGTCATTCCTCGAGCCAGCAGCCAGTACCGACCGTCCCGCCAGTTCCACCGCCTTTATCGGCTCCAAGACCTCCGAAAGCTGCGAAGGAATCATCGAGACAGGATCATCATTACGAAAATACAATAATTATTCAGGGCACTAAACAGCACGTTGTCAAGAACATCAATTTGGAAATGAACAGAGCTCGTCTTACGGCCCTTATGAGGGAGAGGGAGGAAGCCTGCGGCTCCGTCACCAAGTCAGAGGCCGCCCCGTACGAGAACGTCAACGTCGAGCATATCGCCAGACTGACGGCTCTTGGTTTTGATCAGGACGCAGTTATCAGAGCCCTCGGTATCACGAGGAACGATCTGGAAATGGCTTGCGACATCCTTCACGAGTTCGCCACTAAATCATCTTGACCAGGTATGCATCCACTTCTTCGAAAGTATCGTAACTTCGGCAGTTACCGTAAATATGACCAAACAACCTGTTCGGACCTTTTACACGTATCGTTAAATTAAGGTGATACGGTTTAACCCCGCGCCCAGTTAGTAACAAATACTGTACCGAATGCCTTTTGAGACTGCAGACCGCCGAGAAAAAAGATCATTGTTTTTCCCCACGTTTGTCTGTGACCAGGGAAAGACAATTTTCATTTCGCCGGCGGACTACGATGTTAAAATGGGATTCTGTACAGTTTGCTACCAGCGGCCGTATTTCACATCACCTTAAGGCTTTAGGATGTGTGTGTGTGCTTAGCCTTTGTCCTCCCGAACATTCATGAGCGCATCACCCAACCGAATATGGTTGGCTCAATGACCATTTAGGTGGCTCAACCACCGCCCTAGCAAGTTGACGGCCGGCTGCTTTTAGGGGAAATAACTAAAAAACGGACCGAAAAACGGACACGTCCGTTGGGGAACGAAACGGACCACAAAAACGGTAAAACGGACCGTACGTTTGGTTTGGTCCTTTTCGGTGGCGGAAACCGAGGAAGGACCGAACGTTTTTTATTTTAATGTTTGGCTAAGTTTTTACATTTTTTTTGTTGTTTTGCTTTTAATTATGTTTTTAATGAAAGGACAGAACAAAAATACGATCTTGGTCCTTTTTCGGTTGTGGGAACCGAAAACGAACCGAAGCAAATTTTTCGAAAAAAAAAACGTTCGGTCCGTTTTCGGTTTCCGCAACAGAAAAAAAACCAAGTGCCAACAAAAAACGTTTGTCCATCAAAGTCCCAAAGTCCCAAAGTGCCAACAAAGTCCGTTTGCGGTCCATCAACTTGCTAGGTCGAGAGGTTGAGTTAACGACATAAGGTTGGCTCAACCTCCCGGTGAGGTTAAATACGGCGTAAACTGATGGTGAACTTGAATCAATAGATCTCATAGAGGCTGAGCCAGCCTTAGTGAGTTTGATTGATTCAAATTGAGGTTGACTGAACCTCAATGAGGTCAATTGGTTCAAGTTCACCATCAGTTTTTTGCTCCATCCCCGTTTTTTTCTCAGTGCGACATCGTCAACCAAGTAGCATCGCAGTTTTCATTAGCGACTAGGCCCCGGGCCGCCGGGAGGGCGGTCGTGACCCTTCACCTTAAACAACCGTCTTTAGTAATAATGAACCTTGCTCGGATACTACAACGCATGTTTGTTGCCATGAGAATATACACGTATATATCTGTATGTGCACCCACATAGTATATTCGTCACAACAGACAAGTGTTCTTATCCAGTTGAACGTGGCAGGTTATCACAGTTAGAGCCAACGATCAAGAGCTTACAGGTCGTGATATTGACCCAATCTCTGGACTTGCATTTGTGAATTAAGCAGCATTTTTTTTTTTTCGCCACTTTGCAGGCTCCCACACGGATAGCTCGTGACCACCCGTACCCCCGAGGCGGTATCCCTAACGTCTACGACGGAGTCCGCGGGCCAGACAGCACTTGAACGTTGCTACCACTTATGAAGTAAGCGCACCCCCACCACCGGACCATCGATTAGCCCCCTCCACCGGCCGTTGTGAATATTCCAGGGGAATAATCATTCAGTTAAGATATCCGATCGAGCGAAAGATACGTCGATCATTCGGATAAGCAATCTGGCTTCCGAAAGTTAGCCCGACAGTCTTTCGTATAGCTGTATTACTTAAGGGGACCAGGAATTTAGCTTGATGCGATCAAAAATAGCTAACTAAATACGGAAAAAAACAACAACACCAAATAATGCGATAACCGACCAACAAGAAGGCAAATATTCTAAGCTGGTACACAGACCAACGACACTTCCGTGCGGAAAAACCTCTCCGATCACCCGAAGGTTAATTGAGTGGCCTGGAGGGAGATTAATTTAATTCTGATAATCGGAGAGATATTGGCCTACGTACAAATCACTCTGTACGCTAAAAAAAAAAACTCATTTATTTTAAGTCGCCCACCGATGATTTCTTTTTTTTTTTTTTTTTTTTTTTTTTTGTAATCCGTTCGAATTTGTCCAAAGATTCCTAGTCCCCTTAATAATTTGTACTTCCAATCAAGCAAATCCATCGTCGCGCAACTCGATGCGATTCTCTGGCCAACATTTAATGTCAGTTTGTAGATAGAAAATCGGCGCAAAGTTCTCAAAACATTGAATCGAGTCTGATACGTAATTGAGTGTTTCTATTTCTCGACGCTCGATTATCGCGCACATATCCGTTGGATTGCGTTACAGAGCACCAGGAGGAAGTGGATTCGCCGAAACCCACGATTTTCGTACCGCGTATTGTAAATCTCGCCGCAGATAGTGATCGGGTGTTGCCCACCTGCAAGAATCATTGATGTTTTTTTTTTTGTATTTTATATTTTTTGTTATCCATCGGGTTTCTGTTTCGAGCAAAGTTAGGTGCCGACACACCAGTGTAACTTGCGCAAACGTAACCTGAGTTTTTCTACACTCAGAAAAAACATGGTTGAATTAACCAAGGCGCGTTCGATACAAAAAATTGTTTGTATCGAAATATTTTGAATCCATCGAAGCGAATAATCGTTTCCGAAAAGAATAATTTAGTTGTTCAATAACAGCTTTGAACGTATGTGACCGCGAATTTGATTGATCCAACTTTTTTCTTCAGTGTATACGTAATGTAATGTATACGTAATGTATATACACTATTTCAAAGGAATACGTCGCGTAAGGTCTTTTCGGCTTTTAGAACTGGAAATTATAGACATTAAAAAAATTAATTAACGAGGCTGAGAAAAACGTTTTTTCCCGACATGGATTGTTAGATATATAAGCGTGAAGTTTGGTTCATTTGGAATGGATTGCATACGACGAAGAGTAAAAAAAAAATCATTCAAGGGTTGAAAACAACAATTTAAGGGAATAGTGCGCCAGAATAGTTACATGGCAAGGGTGTAGAAAGGGAGTTCTTCGCGACTTGTGAAAATGGCACTTACACAAGTCAGGACTCTCTTTTCTATGTCTATGCCATTCACATAACTTTTCTTAACATATTGACGAAGATCTCGCTTTTCGGTTTTGGGAAGTGTGCGAAAAAAGCACTTTCTCGCACTAGAAGACGGGTGTCGTTTGCGGATAAAAATACGTCCGGTAAAACGACTGTTGAAACGACTCCATCCGCGTCCAGCTTCCAGTGAGAGCTTTCAGTCAAGTCGTTTTACACTAGACGAACTACCGTGGAAACGACCGTTTAAAAGACCTTTCAGTCCAGTTGTCGTTAATGCGGTCGTTTATTCGGTTGAGAAAAAAACGACCCGACTGAAACGTGTCTTGAAGACTCGTTTTCGAGGTAGTTCATTCGCTCATTAATTGTAAAACCACCTGACTGAAAGCGCTCCCTGGAAGCTGCTCGTAAGCGCCTGGTACGGACACGGATAAAGTCGGTTTGACAGTCCTTTCTGCGGACGTATTTTTGTCCGAAAACGACCGGTCGCTTTGAAGGTAGTTTGGTGGTGGTTTTTCAAGTCGCGGAACTTGCCAGGGGTGTTGACTTTTTCTCTGTCAATTTGATATACCGCCCTTGCGATGCCGATGGGTAAAATCAGGCAATCTTTGATACGTCTTGGCACTTTGACTTCGAGTATTCTTTTGTCAAAAAATGTTACTCGGCGTATCGACAATAGTGTAAAGAGCGTAAAAGTAACTAGGCGGAAGGTGACAATCGAATGGCATAATGTAATTAGTCTGCGTACATTACGCGTGCGCAATTTACTTTGCTTGTGTCGGTATCCTTGTAAACAACACCCCCACCCCCCTTGCCCAGTACCTCGCGAGCGCGCGCCAATTACAATGGTATGACTTATGTGTTGTATAACCTATGTATATTAAGTAGGTATACTAAAGTCAACGCAACAACAATCACTTGTGCAATTGATGTAATCGCATCACCTTTATTAATATTTATTTATTATTTTAGCCATATTCATGAAATGTGATATTTATGTTTAAGACGATGTGCCATCCCTTCCACCCCGCCCGATACGGACTCGGTTGGGAACAAAAAATGTAATTTGTTTGTTTTCACGAGTGTTATCCGTTTTCGGTTGAGGAGATGTGAAACCTTCTATAATTCGATAACATAAACTGTAAAACATTCTTTTCAAAATCAAATTATTAGAGTTGGCAAGACCGTCAGATTGAGGCGCTAAAAATTTGCCTGCGGCGCAAAAATTTTAAGATACAAAAACAAAAAAAATGTATTACAGTTTTTGTTACCGACTGAGTATGTTTCACTCCGGCTTACAGTTGAACCTCATTTATCCGAATCAATTGGGTCCGAGCCTATTACATATTACATATTAACGATTGTTCGGATAATGGTATTTTGAAGACAGAAAATAATATGCTTGCGTAAAATATAAAAGAGGAAGCTAACGATGTTTCAAATTTTTTTTTGAAATTTCAAATTGTCTTGTCAGTATTTGTAATTCTCTCAAACTTAGGCGGCATCGGACATGACGCAAGGACTACCTTAAGAGTATGTGAAACACTATGGAGAACGAGAGAGACACGCTGAGAATGTGTTTGGCATGCTCTTAATGTGAAGTGAAAGTCACGTGACGGGGCCATCAATGTGAGACAGATAGTGGCAATTTTCAAATTAACTTTATTCAATGGTGTTAATTTTTTTGAGAAAAAGATGAATTCGGGCCGTATGCGAAATTACCGTGTGCACCCGGCTCGAATTTGTTTTTTCCTCAAAAATATTAGCACCCTTGAGAAAAGTTCATTACAGTTTTCATTACTGACCGCGATATTTCACTTTCCCTTAAAAGGTTAGCATCGTTGTGGCAAACTTATTACAGTTTTTTGTATTATCGACCGCGGTATTTCACATGCTATCAGAGGATGTGCGCAGCGCCAGTGTACATGGTACGCAATGTTTTTCCCTAACCGTATCCCCGATCGTCGCTGAAATCATAAGAAAAAAAAAAAGAATCAAAGACATCATCCAAATGATTATGTAAAAAAAAATGCAAAATTATGTTTTTGGCACAGAGAGCATAATTCGTTTTATGTTAAGTGACTCGTCACGTCTCGTCCAACAATGAATAATAAGTTATAATCATATTTATATAAATCTTCCAATGGCGAATAATGTTCGTTATCGACGAAATGCGCACGAATCGGGGCTCTTTATCGCCCGAATTTAAAAGGCATCGTAAAATTTATGTATCCAATAATTTACGGCACATCGGAGCGCTAATCGCGGGCACCGTTAACATCGGATAAAAACAAACCATTGACTCCACACTAATGTATATACACATAACGAAACTAATTTATTTAGATACGATCGATTTTTTTTTGTAATTTTTAGTAGAGTCGAATTCAAACTCAAGAGTACCCACTGTTGGTCTAGAAACAATTCGTAAGGTCGATGTATACGAATTCATGATGCACGTTTGTCGAAAATTAGATCGAATTTTTTTTCTTTGCGATTTAACGGAATCGTCGAAATAGATAGTCGTGCAAAACAGCACGATATTTTCGTTACTCCTGTACCAAAGTAAAAAAAATAAATAAAAAAAATAAAGTATATACACTTTGATTCTATAGAACGTCTGGACTATACGACGGATTTATGGAAAGAAAGATAAAGAAATAAAATTAGCTTCGTTACGGACTACAAAGGACATTAAAAGTAAATTTGAAAATAATTCAATCTTAACTCTGAGTCTCTTCGTCTTTCCTAAAAAAAAAAAAAAAAAATCTCCGGACAGTGCATAGAACGATAGGGATTTTTATTTCGTAACGGGGAATGTTTTTCTCCGGTGAAAATAAACATGTGTGTGTTATTATAGATTTCCATGATAATGTATCTCGTTAAAGAGATGAGAATTTAAAAAAATAATAATAATAACTCCTCGATCTTTAAATGTTTCGTCGATAATTCTGTACACAGTTATGATGAACTTAGCTGTCCTATTTTTCTACATTTAATATTCGTATCAATGTTTCCCGTAATTTTGCCGTTGCGCGTTGTATGCGTATGGATTATAAAACTTTTAAAAAAAGTACAAGATCCTCGGTCATCATCCACTCGAGAAACCGTCGACACTGGACGAGATCTCGCGTGCATCGTGAGCATTAGCGAATACATTTTTTGAGAAGAAGAAAATGACCTACTCGGTGCAATACATAGTCTATATATCTTTTCGGTTAATTTCAACGTTGTTGGCTGTATGCATTATTTTCCGTATCGTGCAAAAATAAAATAATGAACGTTTCTATAGAACAAATAGTAAATTTCTAATGGACGAGTAATATGTCCTCATCCCATTTATATCTTCCATCCGTCGATCCCGTACTGTATCACGTACAAATGCAAGGGGAATTATTATTTTTTTGCTCAGTTGAAGAAGATGATGAAAAAGCATTAGGCCGACTTATTGGAAGTTAAGTCAAGTGACGAAAAGTTAAGAAGAAATGAATACATTAACTCTGCACAATGTTAGTTATTAAATTTAGAACATAACTTTAATTCTTTAAATTTTACGGCTATTTTAATTTTTGTGTTTTTAGAAAAAAAAATGTTTTTTTACGTCGCACACGAGTTTCTGAACAAGATATCACGCTAAGAGTAAAAGGAGTTACAGATTTGTAACCCGCGGTGAAAAATACATTAAAAATAACCACGAAAAGACGCATTAAAAAATTCCAGTTAGCGACTTTGTACAATAAATTTTGGGGTAAATTTGACTGTTTCAATTTTATGAGATGTAAACATTTTTGTAATGTTACGAAAAAAGGTGTGAAGGAATTTCCGCATGGCTTCCTCGTTTACTACAAATCAACGAGCGTTATCATGGCTAAAGCTATGCACAAAATATTGTAATAAACGAAAAAGCCGTGTGCAAATTATAAAATAATTTTATAAAAGGTACAAATTACAAAATATTTTTATAACAGGTGCAAATTATTTTGAACCTTTTTAAAAATTAAACCCCTCTGCCCCTCGAGAGGCCATCACCGCGGTATTTAAATAACGTCGATAATAATTGGGCTAGTGATGGGTTGGAATGTCAATTCGATTGTGCAGACTTTATCTATACAATTCGATCGTCGTGCGTAAATGTCCAATATCGCGATACATACCGATCGGCGCCGACTGATATTAAAAATCTGTCGTTATCGGGATTTGGAATGTTCCCACTGAAAATGAGAAAAAAAAAGAAAAGAAAAAAAAAAACCCTATCGGCGTGTGACACATCGTGTCATAATGCGAGAGATAACGCCAGGCCGGAGCAATGCGACCAGACAACTGATAGACGATTGTATTGGCATTATGAAGACTCGTCACCACCACCACAACCACCAACACCGTCGCCGTTATTCCTTTTGCGAAGCGTGCGAACCCCGATTAGATTGATGATGAGAAAGCTGAAAAACAAAAAGTGGAGTAGGGATACACTGAAGTTGATCTTGGAATGTATTGGGGATTTATTAATAAAAGCTAGATGTATCTAATAACAGTCTTCGGCAACAGTGCGAAGGATTCGGTGGAAGATCATTTTCAACGCTCTATGGTCAAAAGTCGTTCCACAATTTGACTAATTCGCCAAATCATCGATTCCTCTCAACATGAAAGCACGGTCCATTCAGGTACGTCTATCAGCATATGGTATTCGTAAAATTAAGAACATCGTCGAAGACTTTACGAGTATCGTTCACGAACAATTTATATATAAAATTTGATACACACCCTGGTGAAAATATTTGTCTGAATATCTCTGCGTCTCCAAAAATTTCTCTGAATATCTCTGAAATTCTCGGAAAATTTCTCTGAATATCTCTGTAAGTCTCGGAAAATTTTTCTGAATATCCTTGGAAGTCTCGGAAAATTGATAAATTTTTATATTCCAAAACATTCGTTACTCCATGGCTGTTATTATGATTTTCTACACAAAATATGAATTGCTAAAGTATGAAAAATAACGTACGAAAAAGAGGACATTTATTCGGAAACATCGAGTTTTTTTAGAAAGAGAGTTTTTTGATTATTCTGGGATCGCATTTGATCAGCGAGAAAGCTTCTTCCGGAGATCTATAGATCCAGGAGCGAGTTCAGAGCGGGAAAGTTTCATTGTATTTCGAATTGAGCCCATTTTGCGCACGCTCCTCTATATAAATATATAATGTAATACATAACATCTCTCTATAATATAAAAAGATTTCGCCGCCACCGCTCCGTTCAATAATCGGGGGGGTGTCAATGATAGGGTCAGAGGGGGTCAATAAGAGGATCAAAAGGGATCGATAATAGGGCTATAGTGGGTTAATAATGGGATTCTGGAGTGTACATAATAGGGTGAAAAGGGTCAGTAATAGCGTTAGAGGCGGTCAATTATAAAATCAGGGGATAGAAGAACGGGGTCAAATGACACGGCCACCAATCTGGGGTCGCGCCCGGACGTGGGTTGCCTCGGACAGACCTGGGAGGTTTACTTTGCGCAACCCTAGGGGTGGAGGGGCCTTCCCTGGTGAATTATTCAAAGTCCCTATTCTAACCCTGGTGAAAATATTTCTCTGGCAATGTCTGAAAAACTTTAACCGGACCGTTTCAGTGATTTTCATCGATCTTCCGAAATTTTTCTCTGATTTTCTCTGCTATATGTTAAATAGCTCGGCTATTTTCTCTGCACAACCTCCAGCAGTCCTAATGTATCAGAGAAATTCAGAGTATTTTCCGAACAATTCTGGATATCTCAGATTTTTTCTGATAAAGTACGTTAAGAGAAAATACGAGTTGTCCCTAAGATTTACTCATTCTGTTACCTGGACGAACAGCAGACTTATGAAAAGAAAATGCAATTTATTTTCTGAAAAACTTTACTTTCTGATAAATTTTCTCGGATAATGTGGGTTTATAGAATTTCAACAAACTCACGAGTTCACTCTAAGATCTGCTCTTTCCGGTATTCGTACGAATAGTCATCTTTCGTGTGCGTGTTCATACAAACAGTAAACAGTAAACAATAATTTATGCATACTTTGTGTGAGAAACTCAGCGAAAATTAGACTTTTTCAGAAAATAGTTTATGAATATAAAAGGGAAACGGACTTAGAATATCAACAACGTTGTCAGATCAGTTGGCAGGAAAAATCAGAGATGTCCAGAACAATTAGAAATATTTAGATTTAGAAAAATCTCCTCTGAAAAGTGCGAAAAGTAAGAAAAATTCAGAGTACTTTTCAGGGAAATTTTCCGAGACTTTCAGAGATGTTTAATGAAATATTTTCACGAGGGAAGTAAGTTTTGGACACACCGAACAGGAGCGCGCGACCCACCAGCAAACCCTAGTATATTAATATGTATTATACATATAGATATATATTGTATTATAATTAAGATATATATGATTATGTTTTTATTTATTTTCATAAACAGTCCAATCTACGATGGACATTCCTCGTAGTGCTAGTCTCTTCTATGGGTGTGTTCGGCAATCCACGGCCAAATTTCGTCAGTCCCATTGATGGCGTGACTCTATTAGATCCGGCAAAAGTAATATGCACCGAGGAGGTAAAATAAAAAGAATTATTCTCTTTAAAAAAAGATCAATAGCCAAATTTCGAAATACCATGAACCACTTTTTAATTTCAGACAACTAACTTATGTCAAAAATGTGCCAAAAAGACGAAAAGCGCCGTCGTGTATCCATGGTGTTGCGCCAATCACGAGGGAGTTCGCGAATGGTGCGAGCACTATTTGTACTTTGGTTTGCCATAAACGTCAGAGAGATAACGCAGATTTTTTTTTAATAACACTGACTGACGGTACCTTCTCTTTATCGATCGTACCGACCATTTTACTTCTGCTACATACTCCAATTACAGCGACAGTTAAATTCAAGAATTTATTTAATCTAAATATTAATTTTAATCTTAATGTAATTTTATTACGGAAATTGATTTTTTAAAAATTATTTAAAAAATATGTATTATCTTAAATATTTATTGAAACTGAATTTACATTCAAATTGTAAATTTAATATTAAAAGTGATTTTTTTTTTTCTATAAAGAGTCAAAAGATCGATCGTAGCGATCGTTTTGATTTTTCGATATTTTTCCGAGCGCGACAACTGTTAAATTCGATTCGAGAATTAATTTGATTGTTAAGTTGGCATTACTAAAAATTGTACAAAAACAATAAGAATTACGAACAAATGTATTATTTTAGATTTGCTTAAGCTGCATTTATATTCAAATATTATAAATTTAATATTTTATTGATTTTATTTACTTTTTGATTTGTATCAAAAGTTCAAAGTTCAAGCCCTAACTGCTAACTTGTTGTTCTTCTTGAATGTGCTCTCGATGAATCACCGGTTTAGATAAACGGCGAATTTTGTAATAATCGTAAACCATGATATCGAATTTTAATAAAACAATAATTTATATTCGAACAGCGATACACTTCGTTGGTGATACTTTCGTGAGAATCAGGTAATGTTAATGGTATATAACGAAACTATAGTACAATAATGCCTCTGTAACGTTTATAACACTGTTTATAAATATTACTAATCTGAAGACAATGTCAATATTAGAAACTGAGGTAGCGTTACTGTTACGAAAGCAGGCTTCGTAAAATGTACATTATAGGGCGACAGTTGGACTCAAAATAAATTTTAATCGAGCCGCCCCTGAAATCGGCTCCAAATAAATAGAAAGTAACATTGTAATATTTTCAGATAAAAAGAAAATTTAACCCTTGACCATGATGGTTGAACATATCAAATGACTTTAGGTCGACCACATTGAAATTTTTTCATAAAACCTATTTCATAATTAAAGGCTAATATTGCTAATAAATGATATTTTAGTGCTCAAAAAATAATCTTTCACAAAATGTTTCAAAATCGTGGAAAAAAATCAAGTAGCGCGTATTTTCAGAGCGGTCGCTGCCATGCTATGACGTACCCTACGCGAACTTCCGGGCCCTCGTGATTACAAAATGGTTACAAAAATGTTAGATGAAGACCACAAGCTCCTTGGAATCGTCATTTTCATTGTCATTTTGCCATCATACATCTGAAAAAGTGTCCTGCATGCGTTCTCGTTCTGGCTGTCGTGTTCTAGCGATGGTCACGACAATCTGTTGTTTGTGACGCTTCACGCTTCGCTATAATATGTGTCCAACGCACTGCGCGCTCCTTTGTATTTTTATTTTTTTAAGTTGTTAGTCAATATAAAAGTACACAAAGCGAAAAATGTTAACCCTATTGGTTGCTACTGTTCAGACCACAATGCGTGAGTTTTTCATCACATTTATTTTGGTGTAGTTCTGACGTGAAATGACTGAATTTAAACTAGACATTTAACAAATTAACAATATATATTTTTTAACGCAACCCGCTTATTTTGTCTTGTAATATGACGTTTAAAAAAATATATATGTATATGTATAAAAGGATGTCGAAAAAATTGACACGCACACGCACACGCGTGCAATCTAAAAATCGCATTTCTCATTTTACACTATTCTAAGTACTCTGGTAGCAAAAGCTTCCGGAGGAGGAACAGGAAGAAAGAATAATAAAAATCGTTGTCGCACCTTTGCAAATATAGCGTCTGTAGGTTCGGTTGGCTTTTCACGATCAACACAAACTTTTTGATTTTTTTTCTTCCTTTTTTTTATCGGTCTCTCAGATTGCACGTGAAACAGTATCCGGAGTTTCAACCCAGCTCTTTAGGTGGTACTTTAGTTGCATGAAATATTAATGACGATTGACACCTGCGGACACCTGCGGAACATACGCGACAATAACCCTCCGCTGGAAGATTGATTCCAGATATATATATTTTTTTAATTCAGATAATTCATCTCACCCAAGCACGGTTATCTCGTCGAGGATAATTCCATTTCAAGTTTTCGGTATCTCGCCAATTCCTCGTTGCTCACCGACGGTACGATATTTTTTGCTGCCTCGACGAAGTCTCGTAACTCAACGACTACACCGTTTCCATAACTTTTCTCGAGAACAGTCTTTCTTTCCATTTCGTCGTTGATCTCCTCAAGAGCCAATATATTTCGGCGAACCGCGTTCAGCCAAGCGTCCGAACAAACAGCGTACAGATCGGCCCCCGTCAAGTTAACCGGCAACTCGTCGACGAGTTTTTCTAATTCTTCACCATTCTCCTTCAACGCGAAGCGTCTCGTTACCGCTCGAAGAACGCTGAGCTGACTCTCGCGGTCCGAATAAATGCCAACGTAGAGCATCTTGTCGAATCTGCCGGGTCGCAGCAGAGCGGGATCTATGAGATCCGGTCGGTTTGTAGCACCGATTATGAACACCTTGCCAGAACTCTCGAGACCATCCATTTCCGCTAAAAGCTGCGAGACAACGCGATCCATTACGCCACCGCTATCGCCGCTTCTACCTCGATTTGGCGCTAGGGAATCCAGCTCGTCGAAGAATATGACGCAAGGCGCGGCCTCCCGAGCTCTCTCAAATACTGCAACGAAACAATATTTATATCTATCAATCCATGTATATAAATTGAAGTGGCTCAACATGTATGTGTGCATGCACGTCTGTTTTTGTATTTCGGGGTACGACAGACTCCTGGGGGATTGTTCTCGAGTTCCAGTTCCGCTAGGGTGAGGTATTAAACTGTGGAAAAATCTATGCCGATATAGCCGGTCTCGCCGCACGAAAAGTACGACTTTTCGCGCATTTGTTACAAAATAGTAGTTTTGTTCACACCTTGTGAAATAAAATTTGGTACGACACTCGTGCGAAAAACGTTTTCTTAACTCGTGCGATTGCTACACTCGACTTCGGCTCGTGCTGCAACTCACATTCGTTAAAAACACTAGCTTTCACCTCGGAACCACAAACAGCACTGGCCTTCGGCTCGTGATACTGTCGTAATCGCTTCCGGCACGTGCGGCAAACTTTACAACCTCCGTGGAAAGTCCGTTTTTCATATCACCAATTACTAATGAATGCGATGTACTAATTTGGTATAATTCTTTATGATTATATCAAAAATTCAAATCAATTTTTTCCAACATTATCAAACCTTTTATCGATACGTGCTAACTACCGTTAAAAAAAATGATGTGATCGTTTCGGCCGTCAAAACCAACTTTTAAGGAGGGCCGAGCGTTACAACGTCATCAAGAAAAGTATGCTGATTTTTTTACGCATTGATATCAACAGTCTACGTGTAACTGCAAAGTTTGAATGCGTTCGTCTTCACCGTTTTCGAGAAATATATATTTTTTATTTGCACCCTTTAAATAAGCGATGAATTTTAATGTTTCTAGGGTAGTTCATGTGTAAACGTTGCAAACAAATTATTGAAAACTGTAAAGAATATTGTCTGGAAGATCTGTATAAAAATGTAGACACTTGTTCTTCACCGATAAACCTTACAGCTTTATCTCGGCATACTTGGCACGTGCGACTGAGAGGCTGCATGGCGGACCTGTCACGCGCGCGCAACCTGCCCCGCACCTCGCGCGCCACCGAGCCTCACGCTCGACCCTTCTTAAGGAGGGTCGAGCGTTACAAGCTTTTCTTACAATCAAGAAAAGTATGCTGATCTTTTTTGTACGCATTGATATGAACGGTCTAAGTGTAACTGCAAAGTTTGAATGCGTTCGTCTTCACCGTTTTCGAGAAATATTTTTTTTTAATTTGAAC
>JAPYZD010002159.1:0-16970 GCA_030522725.1 Ichneumoninae sp. B BG-2022a | reverse complement strand
GGTCCTGATAAGGCCTTATCAGGCCCTTGTCAGGGCCTCATCAGGCCTTCTCAGGACCTGATCAGGGCCCGATGTAACGCGTCAAAATTTCTACTCGGGTTATAGTTGCATGGGGATCGCTCGAGAGTTCATCAAATCAGAGTTGCATAAAGGTTAAAAGATTGCACAAAGCTGTCGGTCTCACTCCATTATACACGGAATCTTGTCATAGTTGCGCAACTCGTAGATGCAGGTCCAGACAACCCTAGAGCGACTACGACTAGGATGCAAGTCTGAATCCGTGGTTGCACCAGTTCCGCTTGGGCTATCCCGAATAATAGTATACTCGGCCCACATAGCACGGAAGTATTTTTGAAATATTGAAAATATTTGTGAAATGTTTTGAAAATATTTTTTTGACCGCTCATAAATCTAACATTGAAATGTTTCACGGATGTGAAAGATGACATCACCAGTCCAATTTGCATATACACAACCTCATAAACACGCAAACATTCGTAGAAATATTTCCGTAAAATAGGAAATAAAAAATATTTCCAAATATTTGATCCAAATTTAATTCCAAGTATTTCTAAATATGTTTCAGAAATATTTCAGATGCATTGAAATATTATGTATGTTTCTGAAATATTTAAGAAACGTTTCGTTGGAATATTTTGACAAAATATTTCAAAATATTATATTTATATATTTCAGAAATATTTCGTAAGATGTGAAAGATTGAAATTATTTCTAAAATGATTTCAAAATATTTCGTGCTATATGGGAATCGTTTCGCTGGGTCCCTTGCTCACAGAATTATTTAGAGCATATTCAACGTCGTCTAAAACTCGGTACCAATCTCGATAATGGGATATCCCTCGCTCCGGATTATACTGCTGATGGCAGTGCAGGGTTTACCCTCAACAAGTCTACTACATCGGCTACGTCTTGATAATCTTTTACTATATCAATATTCATGATTGTAATTACCACGTCAGAATCTTAAACGTGCATGACCTGATCCACTACGTGTCTCATTTTAAACAATCTTAGGATATTTTTGCCAATGATGACCGGATGAATCATCGTTGTATCCGACACTACCAGCAATCGAACATTTTTACACACCTGACCATCGAGTTAAACGTCCCAGTAAACTGTACCGAGTATAACGAGACTGCTGCTGTTAATACCTCGAAATTGCGAAAGAGGATTACCGTCGATTTCGATAAAATCTTCCGGAACATACTGTATTTTGACAAAACTAACAGCGCTGCCTGTATCTAACAGAGATTTGAGACATGTTTCGTATACGTCATCACCGTTATGTATAGTGTAATGAATCTTCCGTAAGAAGTTCTCTTCTGCGCCGGAACGGTCCTCTACGTTGGTGATTTGCGGTTTGGGATCCGTCGTGGAGTTCTTCGTCAAATGACCTTCTTCGCCACACTTGAAGTACCCCAACTTTTTTTCCCTGATCCACGAACAGTTTGGTTTTATGCGTCCTTCTTGAAAGAAAAAACATTTCATTGGCTGTTCTTCTTGTTTGTCAAAATATTTTGAGGCGCTGACCTTTTGTTTTCCATACATACCTTGTTTCCCACGGGATTTATGGTCAGCGGTGAGGGAGACATTTTTGAAGCGCTGAATCATTTCCGTTGTCCAGTAAAAACTTCGGAGTCGAGCATGATTTTGCAGATGGACATCGGTTATCTCCTCGATAACGTCCTCAACAATTTCCTCGTCTGCGATCGGAAGGCGATTTGCCTGTGTAACTTTTTCGTGATAGTACTCGCTGAAGGTTTCGTTATTGCGCCAATGCCTGTTTTCTAACTGTTTCCGCAGAGCCAATTTATTCGGCCGGCCATCGAACATCCAACGCATTGCTGTCAAAAGGTGCTCCAGCGTCCACTTAACATGGTACGGTTTTGAGTGAAAGCAATTCAGCGCCTTTGCCTTTAGTTTTGAACCTACAAGAATTCTCGACACGTTTTCATCCAAATCGTATGTACTGCGAAGGAGATTCGGACGCTGTTCCCACTTGCGGAACGTATCTTCTGCGCCCGTAAAATCATTAAGTCGCTCTGCAACTATTAGTGCTACAGTCCTTTCAGTGTTTCGGAGTAATTCGTTCTTACGACGAGCCAGTTTGCGATGCATTATATCGGCTTCTCTGCGAAGTTCGCGCAGCACGTCTTGTGGGAACTGTTCGGAATTACACATTTGTGCAACGTTCGGATTTGGTGCGACAGGTAGACCGACCTCATCATCCGGATGGCGTCTCCAATCGACGGTTGGATTGGCTGCGTGTAACCGAACGATAAGCTCGGCTTTAGTTTTATTCGATGGTAAATTCCGTTCCTGAAGGCTCGCCCTTTCCTCGACGGCGATAAAATCGTGTGGCTCTCTCATTTTGTAGTCTTACACGAAACACGCAAACCATAAATATATAACAGTCATAATAATCACTTAACGTCAATGGAGCGATTGAAACTTTTGTAAATGGCACTTATTTGCAAGTCGATAATCTTTTCGTCGATAATTGTTTCAATAAGTAGATACTGACAATAATTACGGCATGTATTATTACGCGACCGAATTGGCGAAAATAATTTTTTCTGCCCTGTTTGGCTTGCCCGAACCAAACAATTCTCGAAACTCGTCTGTACCCCACCGTTAGAATCGACGTCGCGATAATAACTTCTAATACTGTGCAACTTAATTTCCTTATCGATTCCACACCCTGAATCAATATTTCCAGGACTTTTTATTAATTGTTCAAATCACTCCGACATATCAGCGATATTGCCGCAAACAGACCAGCCAGAAACACTGGTATTTTTCGAAACATACGTTCATTTACTTGCTGACCCGACAATTTTCCGATCCGGTCACATACGTGTCGGTAAGCCCGTCGATGCTCACTTTCTTCCGCCCCTATTATAATCCCGATCACGGCAAAACTTTGTTTAAACTTTGACGATCAGCAAATCTAATGTACCTTATGCTTGGTCGTTACGAAAATTTCCGACGCCACGCACCTCGGTTCAATTTGTCGCTATCAGGTCGTTATCTGATCAAGCGAACGTGTTCACTTGAGCTTCGATCACTTCTGAATTTGTTAGGATATAAATATTAGGTGGAGTAAAATCAAATTAACGAAACGGAAGCCGATCATTTGGGGGAGTAGTGTGCAATATGTATGTACAGTTTTATTATATCGAAGTTGCAAGATATGATGACTCGAGTCCACAAACTCTCGCATCGAACTGAAATTCTTATCTGACTATCGTGAACGGTTCGTGTAACGGCGTGCGCCCTTACTCCCCTCTCTGCGTCTATCCGCAAACAACAAGTAGTTCTTACGCAAATGAATTTCGGCGATAACCTTTACTTAATTCGTCGACGTATAATCTAGCGTTACACAGAAGTGATGTTTGCCCTTAAAATACGTCACTTCCGGTTGAAAACTGAGATTTTCAAACCGGAAATGACATCGTCTAGGAGAAAGTGTACTTCCGGCCGAAAAGTGCAATTTTTTAACCGGACGGGACGTTTCCTCTAGACGACGTCACTTCCGATCGATATACTAAATCAGAACGACACAATAAGCCCCTCACTTGCGTGACGCCGGAGTGTCAACTATTATTGGTTGGAGAGCCAATAACAGAAGCCGGTACAGAAAGGATTCTTTACGACAATACAATAGGCTGTATCTCCAGTAGTGCACACAAAAAGTTTCGAGCCGTCTCCGATTTAGCCATCGAGTTTTAAGGATATAAACTTTTAATTGTCTTCTCAGCCAACGAAATTAATAAAGTTTCGAAGGGCTCTTACACTGTACTCGGAGTGCAGGCGGCCGTGGTCCCAACCTCCACGCCCCCGTGCGTTATAACATTACCCACTGGAGCAAACGATGTTATGCCAAGTGGATGATTTCCGGCCCGGGCACAATTAAAAATTAATCAACGGTCTATTCTTGCCGTGTGGTGGGTTCTCTTCTGACGCCGCTGTTGGTCGTTATAATCGCGTAATTCACCAGGAGACTTGGCGGAGAGTATAGTTCTACGAGTGCACTAACGTGGTTCAGAACTCAATCGTCTCCCAACTAGCGTATAGTGGGATCCCATTGTGTGGCATGCCGATAATCAATTGACGATCTAACATTGTTCCGTGTGACGCCCTGCCTCGCCTCGACCGCTGGGACGTGGCATTCCGTAAAGTTCGCTAAGTGAACAAATTCTGTTAGTCCTAGGAATTCTCGATGCGGTTTTTTTACTTCCCTCTGTTAATTTTTCGTTATTTTTCAATTTGGCTATAACGTATTTATTTTCCGAGAGGTGCTGCACTCGTTAGGATTGGCGGTAATTCTGCTCATCGATCGCCCTCACGCAATCACATCGAGTCTCCGGTTGCAATGCCGTCCATGTTATTTACAGAAACGGATTCGGATTACCTTTGCGACGAGACTTTAGCAATGCTTGGGAAAACTCGGGTTGCCTGAAATATTTTTTGCGCTGATGATATCTCCCCAGCGATTCAAGTATCCGCTTCGTTAACAAATTTCATTCATTACACACAAGAGTAACGACATTGGCCGAAGACGTGTTTTAGCGGATGTGTGGTACTTGTAGTCTTGTGCGATGAGACTGTAGCCGACTTGAGATTGAGATAGAAAAACTCGGATTCGCCTGAGGCATAAAGAAACCGCGGAAAACTCATGTCGAGTGTAACCGGCCAGTGCTATCATTTATCTTTTCTTTTGATCGCTTGTGAAGGAAGCTTTGTGTTGGTGAAAAAAGCTGTGTGTGTGTGTGTGTGTGGGAATCAGAAGCGAAAAATTCAAACCACTGTGACTCGAGAATGCCTCGACCGATCAAGCTGAATTTTCACACACAGTATGTGTGGTTAATAGTTAATGTGTTTATTGGAAAATTTGATGATCCGTATTAAATTTGGGGAGAATTGATCGAACCGTTTAAATTATATCATTTTGAATCTTTTGAATTTCATGAAAAATTAGTACTTAATTTTAGATGCAATTTTTCGTATTAAATATTCATTTCATCTATGAATAAAATAAGTAATAGATTCGTGATGGGTGTGGAAAAATACATTAAACATAGTCCCGGAGCGACGACCAAAAAAAAAGTGTATCGGGCATTTTTATAGCCAAAATTGCGAAAATGAGTGATGTTACGTATTTTCAAACCGCGATTTCTTTGCTTCCCGATGGCATCACGGAAAACCCCAGATACCTGTCATGTTCTACCGCAAAAAATAAACAAGATGATGAATATGACTGGGTTGAAAAAGGTAGATAACGAGGCATTATTGGGTAAAAATCGAAAGTGCGAAAAGAAAATTCAGGAGCACATAATTCCATATATTTTTTCACGCCGAGCACAGATCTGACAAGGTGAAGCGCGACGTTGGTTTTTTTTTCGCGCTGAATCTGAATTCGCCAGCCGATTCGCGTAAAAGTCAAACACGACGTTGAAAAAAGTTGAAAATCGAAGTTTTCATGTCGTTTTCTCATAAAAGTTGAAAACTTAAATTTTCATATCGCTTTCTCACAAAAGTTGAGAATTGAAATTTTCATATCGCTTTCTCATAATATTCGTTCATTCACGAAGCTTCCTCCATGAAGAAGCCAAAAATACCGAAAATGCTTTCTCCTAAAAGAAGCTTTGCAAATAAAGGAACATTGTTAGAAAACGATACAATGGACTCTCCGTAATATCGCTTTTCCCCTCAATTCCCCCTCTTCTTCTTTCCGACGTTTCATGCCGCTAGGCCAAGTATCAGTGTTCTCTGCCCTTACGGATTCAGCCACCGACCGAATCACTGAAAAACCACAGCGGTTTATTGCTAAAACGTAACCGACCAAGCCACTGTGATAACCACGGGCCCAGTGTACCCAAAAGTTCCAAGGGAAGCTTATGATGTGGAGGGTTTCAAAATAACCACCATTCAAACCACCGTCCGAATCAACTCTAGCGAGCTTGCAACACGATGGTATTTCCGTCAAACGTTTATGACTGATCATTGTGTTACCTCTTAAGACCGGTTGGGTTTGAAATACCCGATCGGAAATGATAAGTGGCAAAACCATTTTATGGAAATGGCTTTGTCTTCTAATATTCCACATCGGAAATTTCAATTTGCAGGAAACAGCCTAAATCCAAAAACAGTTTTCACGATGCCATCAACGAAAATTTCAACAGTCGTTTCAGAGTGAAGCTAACTTTGACCTTATCCATTTGAAACTGTACTTCGAGTTCATCCAAATAGCGGTTGTACAGTGCTTTCCGACAGTAAAACAACCGACCGGCAAGCCCCCTTTAGTTTACTCGGACGGTTGTTTGCACGGTCGTTTCGACGATAAAACCATCGCGTTGCAAGCTTACGGGAATTTGATCAAACGGTGGTCTGAATGGTGGTTATTTTCAAAGCCACCAGGTCGCAGGCTCTGCTTCGAAATTTTGGGCCCGCTGGGCCTGTGGTTTTCACAGTGGTTTGTGCGGTTACGTTTTGACAATAAACCACTGTGGTGTTCTCGATGGTAACCACCGTGGCTTTTTACGGTGGCCGAACCCGCTAGGGTCTCTAACTGTCTCGCCGCGAGGGGAATGTTTCGATCACTTTGCGGCGCCGCACTGTTGGCAAGACACCCCGCGCAGCTTTGCCCCTGCGTCGCTTACGTCCACCTCTCTGCAAAAATCAGACTATTAGAATAGAGTGGGGGCATTCCATAATTTTGCACGCTCTCTAATGTAACGCATCCTGAGCCCCGAGTTCGCGATATTACGGTGAGCCGACTGTATGATATTTTAATTTTCAACTTTTATGAGGAAGCGAATGACAATTTCAATTTTTAACTTTCTTTTATTGCACTTACCGTGCCAATCACTGAATAGAATCAATCAATGATTCATAGCGCATTATACAGTAATAATTTTTATATCTGTTCCACCTGCACGGGGTACTTCCACTTTTACACACCCTCGGCGCCCCCCCCCCCCCCCCGGGATTGCGTCCGCAGCCGACTTACTCCCATACTGTGTCGCATTCGCAAAAGGACAAAGGGAAACTGCGGAAAATCTGGCCATACACAGACGGCTCTTTCGTCAGAGATTGATGTTCCTACAAGGTTATCACCAATCTTCGAGAAAATTGCCTCTCGCTCCACTATTCGTGCGCCAGCCAACGCACGACTAAGCGGTCACCCATTCAAGCAGTGACCGCGAGCGGTACTGCTTGACTTTGGGGACCGTCGGAGTCACACACCAACCGCACACCTATCGCTGTCGGTCATTACAAATTAATTATCGGATATTTATAAATTTCTGGCCAGTTGTGTCTGCGATTTTCTTCGAAAATAAACAAGACGTGTCTCATTCAGTGAAAAATGCACGACTCCCCAGACTCTCGTGTTTTCCTCAATCCATTCTAATAAGAAAACCACTTTCGCTTCTTCGCTTGTCCACCACTTCTTCGGGAAAACCGACTGGACCATTTCATTAGCGAGTGATTCTTATTCGATGGTGTCTGTCGTCGACGTGGCTGAGAGATTGAAATTAATCATCGGATATTTACGAATTTCTGGCCAATTGCGTCAGGGAATTTCGCTGAACATGAACAGGACGTAACGCATTCAGTGAAAAATGAACGTCCCTCCAGAATCTCGTGTTCTCCTAAATCCATCCTAATTTGAAGACACTTTCGATTGTTCGCTCGTCCACCACTTTTTCGGGAAAACCGAGGGGGTTATTTCATTAGCGAGCAATTCTTATTCGATGGTGTCTGTCGTCGACGTGGCTGAGAGAATGAATATCATCTCGCTTCTCGAGGGCCCTTAAAACTGTGTTCGTTCATCTTACACAGTCCGATACAATCTCCCCACTATGAATCAAGTTCATTAAACGGCAATTCTTCTCTCGAGCACTTGGTTCCAAGCGTAGTCGGCCCAAAATTCTGATAACCCATTGGTACATAGGATACATATATATATATATATATATATATACGTTCGAGGTACCAAAGGAAATTTAGGGCGGACAGAGTAGACTTCAGAAAACGGAGGGGAAGGACGTACGTAACTTGGCCAATTAAGCGAACCCCGAGAGGGAAGTACGCGGTCACGTGGCGGAGACAACGGTCACGGAGCTTTCTGTCCCACGTGACCGGCGCACCATCCATTCCCCTACAGCATGAGTTAACGTAATCTCCGGAGCGATATTGCCGCTCCAATTTACCATGCGGATTTAACGGTATCCACTGTTCACTCAGGGGACTTTCCTGCGCAAAACTGTCAACTGGATTTGACAGGATTTCAGTTACTGCTCGAATAATTAACGATCAACGATTGCGCAACGAAATATACAAATATATTTTTTCTCGGCGCGAACATCTGGGTAGCTTTTGTACGAAGGACAAGGGGGCTTAAATTCATCGGGAGGCTACGTAAGCTTATAAACGCTTCGGTATCCGGTAATTCCACGAATCGGCGACATAACTATTATTACCCGACAGTGTCTTACACAACGTACCAATGCAATCCTTTACTCCTCTAACGTTACGCGTCCTTGGTTATTGTGGTAACTTCAACGTCAATGCTCCCACGTCGAAATGACAGATACTATTAATCACAATACGCTCTGTATGCAAGCGACTCGCGTCCACTACTGTCTTATAGACCCCAAAATCGCAAGGTAAGGTAATGCATAGCTTCGCGGTTTAGCCTCGTTTCTCGGCAATAGAAACTTTTATTTTTTAATCCGACCGTACGGATCGTATGGACCGTACGGTCAACGGCCAAGCCTCTTTCACGTTGAAAGTAACAAAATTATTTTTTTCTACTGCTCGACAGGTGTTTCACGTATTTTTGTATCGATATACGTGAAAAATGTCAATCTTGAAAAGGTCAGCTTTTCAATTTTTACGATCGAATAGAAAAAGAGAGTGTGGAATTTTTATTAAAAAACTTTGGAATTCATCGACGTTCGACAAAGTATTGTTCGTTCGCAAGTTTTATACTACAAGAAGTCCCATCGACGGGGAATGTACTGCGACCGCGGCGTTCGCCTTATTTTTTATCGTATCCAAGCACTGTTCACATGTTGCTACTCTGTAAAACTCGACTTTAAGGCAACAGTACCAACCGTACGAACAGTTTGCTTAGACACGTCCCAGTCGTCAGACTTATCGTTCGGATTTATTCCGAGTTTAAGTATTAGAAATCCAATTTAATCGTATCTACAAACATTATTTGATGTACAGAAAAAAGTTATACAAGGTTTAAGGCTAAATTATTTTCTATTATTGCACTTTGTTAAAAGACAGACGATGTAGTGTCCGGAGATTGATAAAAGCGTTAATACATATGCGACCCAATAATCAGAATGTTCGAAGACGTTAAATTAACCAGCTTTCTACGTAGCTTATCTTCAGTACATTTTCATTAATTTCATTAATAAACGGCAAATCAATTATTTTAGTTAATATGAACTAGTTGAGTTCGTACATCACAATTCTTGGAATCTATGATTGCACGAAATTTCGGGACATACAGTGTCCGAATATAGGGACGTGAAGAGAAACCGCGTCGATAGAGAAGTACATCTGGATTCTCTTCTTATTTATCTCCGAAATTGTATAAATATTTATCTTTTTGTAAATAATCGATGTGTTTTGGAGACTAGAAACTACCAGCTTGACATTGGTATCAGTTATTTTTACAAAAAATTTGTTCTTGATCAATTAATATCTGCTGGAATGTGTGCATGCTCTTAACCGTCCGAGCATTCCGCAGGTAGCAAAAAGACATCGGGTATGAAAAAGTGATTCAAATGGGTTACATATGTGCGGTCCAATGGTAACAGTGAGCTATCCTACGTCTGAAATTCAACTTTTCAGGTGAGTGCTAACTTTCGGATACCGTCCAGACAGACATACGAAACCCATTGAGATCACTTTTTGATAACTAATTTTTATGTGCCACCTAGCTGGTTCCTTTACCGTAATTCCAATTTTGCCTTGTAACGCCGATGTACCAGTCATCGGACACAGCGTAACATTCCTACTGAGATTTCTCAGACTCCACGAACCAACAAGGTTTACTAAACATGAAACCGAAATGGAAAAAGCCAATCAGCTGTCGCATGAATAAATTAGCACGACCTTATAGATCACGTGCTCAATCACGTGACTATCCCCGCTACGCCCTTCCGCTCTCCGTTGCTATGCCGTGCGGAACTACAGTTTCGGTGTTGTAAACTTTGCAACAAGTTTCAAGAACGAACGGGAGCTCATGCGATATACATGGCCCGTGGTGTATTCGTACCTGTAGCACAACAGTGAACGTCGACCCAAGGCTGCCGGTTCTAAGTATTCGTAGGAGGACGAGTTCTCGAGACATGAAACGTAGCCAAGTTTCATGTTTGCCACTGTGAAATGGATCTCGTTTTGATTTTTCAAGAAGAACTGTGTATCGCAGTGGGCAACGAAGACGACGGTACGTTTGGTTGAACTACAGTTTCGTAAGTTGGCAGGCAAGTTTTTGCCGAGCTGGTCCAATGAAGTGCGACGTTGAGAGGGAAGTGCGTCGCCATATTGCTCGGTAAACATCGGCTGAATCTCATTCGAGCTCGAGAAGCGTGTTCGCGAAACGATGAAAAATTTAAAGGGCTCGCGAACGGATGTGCCGAGGAGAGACGGGACAAAAAATATGCGGTGGTAAAAAAAAGTGTAGCGTATCGCACGATTGGCGAAGTGGACGGGGTGCCCGCCGACTAAAGTGATGGCGGGAGAGAAGAAGCGTCATCGGCGTCGGCGTCGGCAGCACCTCCGCACCGCACAACATTCGTAGCGTAGCACGGAACGACGGACTCGTGAATGAGGGAAGCTCTGTCGCAGTAGTCTCGCGTACTTTGCCGCGCTCGCAACTCCCGAATCCGCTGTCGTTATCGCTCGATTTAATTATAACTTTTAGCTCGGATTCGCTCGTAAAAAGAACTGATCGGAACTGACGTCGGACGCAGCGCGGGAGAAACATTTAACCGCCAACGAATCGCTGACACGCTCGAACACCGTCCATCCAATCCAATGGTTTGGATACTGAAACACGTGGATCTCAATAATAGGATTGGTGAGTTTTTTTCTGTTTCATAACTGTTTCTCTTTCCACGTAGCACATAAAATTAGTTGTCAAAAAGTGATGTCTGTGGGTTCCACATGTCCGTCTGAACGGTACGCGAAAGTTACCACCAATCCTAAAACTTAACTTCTGGAGATAACCAGGTAGCACAAAAAAGTTAGTTATCAGAAAGTGATCTAAATGGGTTACATCCGTCCGTCCGGATGGTAACTATAAGCAATCCTACGTCCAAAAGTTAACTTTTTGGATGGGAAGTAATCACTTTCTGATAATTAATTTTTTTGTGCTACCTGGGTAGGATAGCTTATAATTACCATCTGGACAGACATCTGTAACCAATTTAGATCACTTTCTCGTACCAAATAACTTTTGCTACCTACGTTACTAGTCGCGTATTCGGCCTTACACTTTGAGGAGCTGACCGATCGTCAGTGCCCATGGTGACAGATCTTACGCGAATTCGGTTAGAATTACTATGTAGGTTGACCACTCACCAATTTTTCGGAAGTTACGAAAAAGTTGTCCGTTGGATTACTTACGGCCGACAAAATGTTATCCGTAATCTATCCCAGGTTTCAAAGTCAACTTTCGGACATGGCCAGCTTACGGATAACATTTTGGCGGTCATGAGTAAACCAACGGACTACTCGTTACTAATATCTGAAAAATGACTACTTGGGTAGTCTTTAAAAAAAGATTTTTTTGGAAATGTCTTATTGCGGTGTTCGCAGCTGCTTAAAGTATTGATTCACTGCTTCAAGAATCGCGCTAGCGTCTTGACGCCAAGTACGTAAGAAAACGCCTTTTTTCGTTTCTAGTTCTCGTATTAGTTGTGTATTCGTTTTTACGCTTTGAGGAGCTCACCGATCGTAGGTCTTGACGGCGACAGATCCTACTCGAGCCAGACTGAATTTATTGTGCAGACAGCGCAACGTCTCAAGTGTCTTTACGTATTATGTGCACAGGTTTGTTGTTTATCTCAGACATACCGATATAGCATCGAAGCAATCGTTAGGCTTTTCGTTTGTCCGCTTGCAGAGCGAGTCGCAAGGTAACAAAGAGCTATTGTGGCATTCTTCCATATCGCCCACTTTTATCCGAAACTCTTCATTTTTGCATTATTTTTCATCACCTTTTACGTAACGCCCCCCCCCCTCCGTCCACCCCTCGCGTCTTCTTTCGCACTACATAATTGGTCTTTATTCGTCGATAGGTAAATAATGGTTGCGTTGGAGGCGCAAGTATCGAGATTGCTATAACAGGAACAGAGTACTATCTACAGTAGAATCTTTGATTAACCGGGTGCGGATCAACCGGGCGACGGTTTAATTGTGCCACTCTTTTTTTTCGATAAATTTTTCTTTTCTTAACATACTTTCATACATTAGCTGTTAAGTTTGTAAGTCTTATCCTATACCTACACTAGTTTTCTTTACATACATTATTTGTCTACATACATTGTATGCAATCCGGAGACGCCAAACCGTAATCGGTAGTCAGACGTCGGAATAGTTGGTAGTCGGACGCCGGAAACTCTCGAGTGCGCATGCTTAATTATATTATTATTTAACAAAAATGAGATACGTAATAGCATGCAACCAAAATAAAAATCAAAAGCAGACGAAAGTGATTCCATTTTTCGAAAACGAGACTGAAAACAGCGTGATAACTACAACTACATACCAAAGTATTATTAACCGTAAATGTAAGATCTCGTATGACCGTGTTTTTCATAATACAGTACAAAATAAAAACGCTTTATGATGAATGCAGATTATCCGTGGATTTCAATTATCCGTGTACTCTCCTGTCCCGCTCTGCCCGGATAATCGAGGTTCAACTGTATATTGAAGCGTGCGGGGCAAAATGGAACACTCCGCCATTAAAGATAAGACTTTTTACAAATCTTTGACTCGGGGTCATGTTTTATCCTACCCTTCTGATCTCCCGTCTGATCCCCTTGGGATTTAGACTTTCCGATGCAATGAAGCTTCTCATCCTTCTCGCAGACTTTAGTCCTGGCACCCGATAACTTGCGGGCTAGCAACAACGGTATAATACATGTTTCGAAGCTGTACAAGGAGAATCTGCGTAAGTACCGAGAAGCTCGCCGGCGTCTGCAAGTCTTGATTGATTTACGAGCAGAGTATCGATCGATAATGCAGCGACCTATTCCTATTTGATAATCCCATTCCATTTTGCTCCAAAATCCTTTTTCTCTTTAATCTCGGAATAATTATTACGAAACAACTATTTTCTTGATTAGTAGTCAATCCATAGCCCACGAAATCTCAGCTACCCCATTTTGCCCCGCACTCAATGCACCGACCGATACCTATTCGATCACCCTATACCATTTTGCCTCGAAATGCTTTTTCTCTGTAAGCTCGGAATAATGATTAATAATTTAATATTTTCTTAATTGGCAGTCAATTCGTGGCTCCGGAACTCTCAACCATCTCATTTTTCCTCGCTCTCCCCCGTTCAATACCAGCATTTCGTGTTGGGTTCGCCAGCAAATAAAGTGAATTGTTTATTCGTTAGAAAGTTTGTATTTTTATTTTTGTCGCTGCATGAAGACGAACGAAACTTTGTTCGCGGCGAAAATATTGATCGACGCATGAAGCATCACGAAATTAGCGCCCGACACAAGTCTCGCGTTAATATGCGGCCAACATACTTCTACTGCTCCCTCTTCGTTTCTCCATCTATCTCTCGGCGTACCCCTCCCCGGTACTCCACAGAGCTAACGGGCGGCCGCCAGCTTCTGCAACTAAATGCGCGTCTCCCGCCACTTCTGTCGACCTAAATACTCTTATACTACTTGTTAAAACGCGAAAAATTCACAATTCGGTACGTACTGACGCGAAAAACAAAATAACTTTTATTTCATCTTAATCAAACACATCCTTACAATTTATGCACATTTTGAGAGAAGGAGTTTCGACTAACAGAAGTCGTGTGTGTATGTTTTCCTATATTTTCCTATGTTGGAAAATTGTGGATATGTTTGTTGTTTGTTTGCTATAAAAATCAATAATGTGTGTACAGATACACACCGATAATTTCGGAATATCGGATTCTTGAAACTCCAAAACTCCATTCCATATGGATTGGCTTTCGACACACTATGAACCATGCGTTCCATACGAGCACGCGAACCAACATAAACGATAGTTTTCCCATATGTTTCCATTAATTTTTTGCGCCATCGAAGCAATTCAACGTTAATTTTGGCCTAAACTCAAGCGAAACATTCGTATGTTAAATGTGTGTGCCACTACAATTACGGGTTGTCAATAATGCACCAATGCTGGGCGAATATATTTCTCTTCAGTATTGTTCAGTTTCAAGGATGAAAGTCAGGCACGGATAGTCTCCGAGAGAAGTGTGCGTTGGGAATTCTGCGAGTGCATTAATTGAATAGTATATGTAAAACCCACACGGACGAGCGTCACAGATGCATATGGAGCGGAGCAGCTGGTCCGTTTATCCGCGTACGCGACCGTCTGTATTATGGTCTCACCGTTACTGGAATTTCTCGAACGTTGACGACAATTCATGCCTCCACCCGCTTGACGAACGAAGTACGCTCCTTCGGCAGTGCTTCGTTTCTACAGAATCCAACTAAACGCAGCCCCAGCTCGACACAGGCAACTGTACACGAAAAAATTCTACACATCACCAACTCGCCACGGCAAAACTCGACACATTGCCAATTTGACACAGTTGAATTTGCATCGCGAATTCGACACAGCAGAACTCGACACATTGCCGACTAGACACGTCAAAACTCGACTCGTTATCAACTCGACCCGGTAAAACCCGACGCGTCACCGTCTCGACAGAGTAAAATTTAACACATTATTAACTGAACACGATAAGATTTGACACATCACGATCTCGACACAGTAAAATTTAACACATTACCAACTGCACACGATAAAAGTTGATATACCGTCGACTCGATATGACGAAACTCGCCACACCACCGACTCGACACAGCAAAACTCTACATACCACCGACTCGACACAGTAAAACTCTACACAGACCCAACTCGACATGACAAAACTCTACACGGACCCAACTCGACATGACAAAACTCTACACAGACCCAACTCGACACCGCAAAACTCTACACAAACCCAATTCGACACGGCAAAACTCTACACATACCCGACTCGACACAGACGGGACATTTGGTAAACGAGCTTTGGCGCAACTGAACACGGACCCAACTGGTCTCGCGCCATATTTGATCGACAGGATAAAGAAGAATTGATACCGACCGCTCCAACTTTTATCACAATCGAGACGAAAAAAATAATTCATCGTAGAGTGAACGAAGTTCAGACTTAGATGGCGTTAGTCGAAAATTATCTCCCGTAAAGTTGAAATAAAACGCCGAGCGACACCGCGTGTATGGGTTTTGCGCTCAACACAATGAATAATCACACACACATTCCCAACCACTAGTTTAATTTCAAACAAAAATTCAGTACTTCATGATAAGAAAAAAATCTGAAAAAATCAACTGTATTAAAGATTTCAAGACCTTTGACTTTGCATAATAATCGAGTTGGGTCTGTGTAGAGTTCTGCCGTGTCGAGTTGGGTCTGTGTAGAGTTTTGATGTGTCCAGTTGGGTCTGTGTAGAGTTTTGCTGTGTCGAGTCGATGGTGTGTCGGGTTTTGGTGTGTCGAGTTGGCGATATATCAATTTTTGTCGTGTCCAGTTGGTAATGTATCAAGTTTTGTTGGGTCGAGTTGGTGATGTGTCAAGTTTGGTCGTGTCGAGTTGGTGATGTGTCGAGTTTTGTTGTATCGAGTTATTCATGTGTCGAATTCGTCCTTGTCGAGTTGGTGATATGTCAAATCTTGTGGTGTTCAGTTAATAATGTGTTAAATTTTACTGTGTCGAGATGGTGACGCGTCGAGTTTTACCGTGTCGAGATGGTGACGCGTCGAGTTTTACCATGTCGAGTTGATAACAAGTCGAGTTTTGACGTGTCCAGTCGGCAATGTGTCGAGTTTTGCTGTGTCGAATTCGCTATGAAGCAAACTGTACTGTGTCGAATTGGCAGTGTGTCGAGTTTCGCCGCGGCGAGTTGATGATGTTCAGATTTTTTTCGTGTACCTGCGTGTGTAGTTGCCTGTGTTGAGTTGGGTCTGTGTTCAGTTGGAATCTGTAGAAACGGAGTACTGCCCGCTCCTTCAGTGGTTGGGAATCTCTAAACCCTTTTTTCCAACTGTCTCTTACACTTTTAAGCTTTAAACTTTCTCCACACTCAAATTAACCCTCTGAATCCGAAGTTTCTTACAAACAAACAAAAAATCTTTTCCCAACTGCTCGATACATTTCTGAATCAAAACGTCATCGAAACACTCGATAAAGTCACATTTTGCAATCTCAACACCTAAATCAAAAGATTTAAAAAAATGTATGACAAGTTTATGTTCGAATAAAGTTTCTTTTAGGAGTTATTGCGACGCGTCAAATTTTATTCGCCATTTTTTAATTCAATTTTTTCAAAAATATTTTTCCTCAATGTGCCAAGTATGATACAAATTGGGTTTCAAAGATTAACTGAGGTGCAAAAGAAGTTGCAAGATTTAACATGGTAACATCAGCGTCGTCTCGATAGCGGATAGAAAATGTTTTAAATTATATTATGAATTTCTTAATTACTGTTAATTATGTTATTATCACATACTATCTTTGTACACTGGGGAAAATAGATTGTAAGATTCGTAATATCTAAGATAGTGCATATATTTATTGCAATGGTTACTATGTGGATATTACTGTGTACAACGAGCAATCGTATAAT
>JAPYZD010002158.1:17010-32173 GCA_030522725.1 Ichneumoninae sp. B BG-2022a | reverse complement strand
CGTATGAATTTTTTCAGATTTTTAAGTAATCGTTGATTTTTTATTTTTTTTTATAGAACAAAAATCAACGATTACTTAAAAATCTGAAAAAATTCATATATATTCAGAAAAATAAACCATTTCATAAAAAATAAAGATTTGTTGCCGGGTAATTTGTTAACCAATTAATTTTTTGATGAATTTGTTAATAACATTTTGCAATTATTATTATGCAAAATTAATCTACTCAGTACCTTTAGTATACATGATTTTTTTCAGATTTTTACACCATCAAGAAGTACTTGCAACTTTCGCTTATTGTTGTCGAACTTATGCGAAGTCAGCGCGTAGCGAGATTCCCTCCTTAAAAAGCTTCGTTTCATCATTCATTAGCGACTGCATTCAACCAGTCCAGCAAATAATAAAAATAAATTAATTTAAAAAATACATTTTTTCATACCGACTGAGTCTGAACGAAGCTCCAATCTTCCAATCTTGCACAAAACTGCCTCCGAATCGTCGTCTTTCTTTTCACGAGCGTAGAAAAGAGGATCCGGTCGATCCAAGAAGTTCCTTAGATAAACCAGATCGCAGCAAGATTGGAGATTCGAACGTGTCAGCGACAAGTATCAGAAGCGGGAGAAACGAATTGACGAACAGAACATTATCGGACGTCCGCGTGAGAATGCTCAGCGACGAGGAGCTGAGAAGACGCTCGCGGGTCAGTCGGACATCCGGTTACGCGTCGCCGATCAAGGGTTTCCGGGACAGTGAAATTCTGCTGGAAGAGACCGAGCTGGAACTGCCGGAGGAAACGGATCGGGAAATCGATCGAACGTCGTCGATGACCAAAACGGAATCCAGTGGCAAGCTTATCTGGCAATCCGACAGATCGGAGCCGAGAATCTCCGTGCCAATGGGAAAAGAGGTAACCTGGCTGCGAGAAAACTTTGCGATAATGGAGGAACCGGATGTTGACTGGGATGTCGAAGAATCGAGGGAATCGCCTGAGAGGATTCAGGGCGAGAGTCGAATTAAATTCAGAGGGGAATCTAACACGCCGGAAGGTTCCGAGGTGAGTTTGAGAGACGACGAACCGTCCGATTCGGGCTCATCGAGGATCGTCAAAAAAGGGAGTAGGAAAATTAGTAGAACGGGTAGTCAGGCAAGTCGTCGGAGATCGCGGACCGGTAGCACTTCTGGGTCTCGACTGCGACTGGAAAAAAGTGGCAAAGATCCCAAGGAATCGAAACGTCGAATGGGAGAATCGAGCGGATCGATTCCACGTTCGAGGTCGAGGTCACGATCAGGAATGCGTCCGAGTAAAGCTGCTTCGGAAGTTCCTTCAGTCCCGGCTAGTAGAAATGTGTCGAAATATGGATTGAGCAAAGCGGGTTCGGAAATTTCGGCGCCATCGAGAAACAGAAGCAGAACTGAGGAACGGTTGAGCAAAGAAGATTCGGAAATTCCGTCGAACTCGAAAGTAAGACTGAGCAAAAACGATTCGGAGATCTCATCAAGATCCATAACGAGGCGTTCGAAAGACCTGCAAAGCAGAATCGATTCAGACATGCCAGACTCGAAAGTACAATTGAGTAAAAAATATTCGAAAATCTCATCTGGATCCATGACCAGGAGTTCAAAAGAACAACGGAGTAAAACGGATGCAGATTTGCAATTAGAGTCAAGAGGCCGATTGAGCAGAGAAGGTTCAGAAACCTCATCCAGATCGACGATCAGGGATCCGAAAGACCGGCAAAGCAGAATGGATTCAGACATGCCCGGCTCGAAAGTCCAATTGAGCAGAGAATATTCGGAAGTCTCATCAGGATCCATGACCAGGAGTTCGAAGGAACAACGGAGTGAAATGGATTTAGATGCGCCATTAGAGCCAAAAGGCCGATTAAGCAGAGAAACTCCAGAAACCTCATCCAGATCGACGATCAGGGATTCGAAAGAGCGGCAAAGCAGAATCGATTCAGACATGCCAGGCTCGAAAGTACAATTGATCAGAGAACATTCGGAAATCTCATCGGGATCGATCATCAAAAGCGGATCGAAAGACCAACCAAGTAGAGGAGATATAAAAATCCCATCAGGCTCGAAAGAATCGGAATTACGATTAGAAAGATCAGTCGAGGATTACGGGAGCCCGAGAGGTAGTTTGACCAGGGATGATTCGGAAGTCTCTTCAGGATCCATGATCGAGAGATTCAGCAGAGCGGATGGCTCGGAAACGCCATCGGAGTCGAGAACCGTAATCGAGGAGCAGCTCTTGCGGCTGGAAAAACCTGAAGACCGTGCCGGGTCTCAGCGTCGAGTAGGAGAATCCGATTTGTCGATTCCACCCACAAGATCGCAAAGCAGAAGCACCTCGCGAGCACTCCCGAGTAAACCACGATCGCCAACTCCGTCGGGTTCGACAGTTCGAAAGGACGACTTTAGCGAACCATCGATAGGCAAACGAAGGAGCGAAAGAGGAAGCGCGGTCGTCCGATCGCCTGGATCGAGAACGAGCGCGATTTCCCAAGAGATATCCAGAAGACAAATCAGAGACACTTCGTCTTACACCGATCGGCCTGCCGGCCAGAGGAAATTTTCCGATCGAGAAACGCCATCCTCGTCGAGGGAGTTTATCGAAAAATCCGAGGACGATCACTCGAGAGACATCGAAGGATGGCGCGAAGAACTCGACGAAGAGTTGGAAGCCGATGAGTCGCTGATATTTGCGTCTTCGAGTAAAGTCTCTCGGACCAAGCCGAGGAAAGAACGATCGTCCAGGATGGTGAGGAGCGATCGAGGAAATGAAGCCGGTGAAACTCCGGGCAGAAGCTCAACCCAGCAAAATATAGCTGGCAGATCTGCCGAACGTTCGCCCGATGCTGGTCGATCTGGATCACCAGGACGTCTCTCGAGAAAACAGAAGGGAGCATCGTCCACGAGGGAATTCGCTTACGCTCCGGCTCCTTGGTCGTCGAAGGGCAACGTTCTTCAGAGCAGATCCAGAATCGAGCCACAATCGAGAATCGAATTCGACCAGACGGGAATTCCTGACTGCGATCCTTACACGGGAATGGAAACTGGACTTCCGGTTCCGGATTGTCCTCCGGCGTGGCAGTCAGTCTTCGACGACTTTCAAAAGCTTGTCCCATCGTCGCAGTAATATCTACAATTAAACAACATTCCAGATTTAAAAAATAATATGTATCTATAGGTGCATAGAAAATCCAGAGTGTACGATTTCCGGTATTGCTATGGATTACGATTACCCACCTTCGGTTTGCACCCACGAATCCACCTGCGCGGATCCTTGCTCTTGCAGGCTAAAATCCATTCTCGTAAGTAATTACACAATCGTATGGATATATTATGAAAAGTTGTTTGTTTGCTTGTTTGTCCCAATTTGTACGAATCCTGGCCTTCCCCACCCAGAAAAAAAATGTATTTGATGGCCACCGTTTATTAAGATTAAGTAAAATATTTATTTCATTTAAATAAATATTTATTTCATTTAAGTAACTATTCAGTTAATTTAAGTAAATACTTATTTAAATGAAATAAATATTTTACTTAGTCTTGATAAACGGTGGCCGTCTAATAAATTTTTTTTCTGAGTGCCCTTGACCCAGAAATAATTTTTCTCATTTTTCGACCGGAAGTGACTCATTTCCGTTGTGACGTCAACTCCGGTTAAAAAATAAGATTTCCAAACCGTTAGTGCCCTATTTCCGGTCGAAAAATAAAATGTTCAAACCGGAAGTGACGTATTCCGGAAATTTCAATTTCCTGTTTAAAAATTCCGTAACCCATAATCCACACAACAACCTGTTGGAAGTAAATACAAGCCTGAATAATCTTGACGAGTTTACTGAGTTTTTTTTTTATACAAATTTCAGAGGTGAGCGTCCATCGATTGTGATTTTCCTTAAAATTTAATTGACGCAGTTACATCAGGGCTCGATATCGCCTCGTCGACAACCAGTTCGGAGTTTAACCACGGAGCAACCTGCGATAATTAATTGCGACACGGAAACTCCGCGCAGGCAATGTCCGATGCGCGAGTTGAGTTGTAACAGAGGAATGTTAGCCTGGGCTGCGAGAAGACAGCCTCCAGGCGAAGATCGCATCGCGAGATCGAGCGACGCCGACAGACGGATAACTTTCAATCTTTGTTACGTGTCGTGAAACAAAACAACAACAAAAAAAAATAACTCGTTTCTTACAAATATCGCTATTACTCACGGACGATAATCAAGCGAATATTGTAATCGGACGCGATTGTCGAAGAGAAACAAGTTTCCGCACCGAACAGCGAGCCGGGACACGAACTCGGAGACTTCTCCTAAGAAACAATATTTATTGCGATGCAAGAACGTTGATAATATCGTGATCGGACAAACTGATGGATTGAAGTTAATAATAATTAATGATAAAACGGTAGTTTTTAGATAGTAATAAAAAGCATTCGTTATCGTTGAGTTTCGCAAGGCGCAATCGTTAAAATGACGTTATAAAATCCTTTGCAACGAGTATTAAATCTATTAGCGAAGCGCAAAGTTTGTAGGAACTGATTTTTTTAAAAAGTAAAAACATCTAGTCATCGTTCCTCGTGGCAATTATTCAATACATGTATCGTTAGCACGAAATAAAAATAAAAGAGAAATATATTTGAGTGACATTAATCATGCTTCGTATCGCGGTTAAGAACGATCGAAGTTTTGACGTAGAAAAATCATAATTCCTTTCGATTAACGTTATCAATAATCCGACCGTATGTATAATTCTTCGCCGGTTTTTCGTAATAACGTCTTATTTATAATACCGCCAAAGAGGGTTTAAAAATGGATTGGACGATGATAAAAGCAAGATAAATAGGTGATTGACGCTCGCTGCTTCGTTTTTCTTTTCTCTTCGATGTTCATGCTCGAAGTGATTACGATAGTAAAAAAAAAGTGGTCTCGATTATTCCTCAATACAGTAAAGTGAGCCTAATTATTGTAGTTCTAAAAATAAGCTTATCGATTCTCGGCGAGCGCGGCAAATCGATTGAGAATCGGTCGCGGACGATAAGCGATTTGATTCTTGTCCGTGCGGATTTGGGGAAGTACACTGCGATAGTAATCGGCGAAAGCGGAAGTCGGAAAGCAACCCTGAGGAGCGAAGTTCGGCAATTGCCTTCGGCGTTCCACGAGAGCTAGCTGGTTCCCGACGACGCAGTTCAATCCTCTCCAATCGTTTTGTGGATAGTACTGAGGCGCCATCTGTTGGGTCATCCGTTGCTGCTGCAGAGCGATTAGTCCGGGAAACTGAATGCCACGCTGCGTCGTCGCTGAATTATCGACGCAGTCTCGGCAACAATTTTCAGGTCGATGCTGCGAGTAAAGGAGAGTTGGAACTGGCCCTGGGATAACGTAGCAATTGATAACGTTCTCCTTGGCCGCCGAATCCGTCTGGTTTTTGTCGGAAACCCGAAAGCGTTGCGGGACTTCTTGACGCTGATTGTAATTTCCATTCCAGTTGGTTATTTGATTCAAGACGCGAGGCGCGTTTTTCGCTCGATTCCCGTTGCCCGGAGGGTTCTTGAAGTTCTTTCGGGGATGATTGCGAGTCGCGGTTCTCGACGACTCCACTTTAGTTCTCTCCGAAGCTTCGTTCATTCCCTTCTGTCGAGACTCCGTATCGTTCCGTCCAGTCGGAGCGCAAAAGGCCAGTCTCGGCACGAAACTCTCCGTGGAGTTCCATTTTCCATACTCTGCGAAATTCGCGCATCTCTCCTCGCCGCCTGGCGTGGGAGTTTGAATCCTCCTTATGTCGCCGTCGGAACGGGTCTCGAAGGTTCGGAAGAAATTCGCCACCGATGAATCGTAACTGCGTTCGCTCCCGGGGTTTCCGGCGCGCTTTTCGGAGCTCAGGGCGTACTGCTCGAAAAGATTGAAGCACGGAACTTCGGGGATGAAATTCTTCGCCAGAGGATTCATTCCTCGAGCTCCGACGACCGCCGAATCGGTCCGAGGCGTCGAGCTCCGATTATCGGTTGCGTTATTTTCTAGGTCGTAAAAATCCCCGTGTGTTTCATGGGCGGACTTCGAGCTCGTGATGTTTTCGTTGATGTCCCGATTAGCGGGACACGAGAGAGCCTGCGGATGAAGATTTCCCTTCGGCGATACCGGAAGCGATCGCGAGCGATTCTGGCGACGATCTTTTTCCTCGATATTCTGCCTGCCGTAACCCTGGCCTCGCGGCAAGGGATTGAAATACTTCCTCTGGTGCGAAGAGGCTCGGCCGCCCCTTCGACGAGCCTGAAAGGAATTTCCACGTCCCAGGGACTTCTGCACTCGCACTGTTCCTCCCGGTGATCTTCGTCGATTCGCCGGTTGACCGGATTTGTCTTCGAGATAATTCTTGATGCTCTTGTCGAGAAAATCGGAACGACCTCGCCTCTGCGATCTGCCTCGTTTGGTGCTGTGGTTTATCGTGACTGTGCTGAAACT
The DNA here is from genome assembly GCA_030522725.1 of Ichneumoninae sp. B BG-2022a. NCBI lineage: Eukaryota > Metazoa > Arthropoda > Insecta > Hymenoptera > Ichneumonidae > Ichneumoninae sp. B BG-2022a. Next base: position 25,703 of record JAPYZD010002158.1, on the reverse strand, counting down.
CAGCTTTCCGTTCTCGTCCAGAACTCCACTCTCCTCCACCTTGATGATTTTTTTAATTATTATTTTTACAATATGAGACAATCAACGTCGCTCGGGGAGGGAAAGAAGTTTGGAGAGGATTTTCGGTGATGAAATTGTTATCCAGCAGTGTTTCATCATTTCCATTGTAATTTTAAGAAAAGTGATCAAAATATTTTTCCAGAATTAAAAAAAACATTGTTAATATTTTTTTTTTCATCTGGACTGGTGTAGAAAAATTATTTGATGGACGTAATCTATTCAAGGTCATTAATGCTGACAGTGCATTAGATGAGAGAGACGAGAACAGCTTTCCATAAAAATTCTATAACGGATATTCGGACTCTGCTCGAAGCATTTCCCGGAAATAGGTCAAATGTCCTCGAGTCCTTGCGTCGAACGATCGATGGAGAATCAGCTGTGAAGCTCGGCCACTGTGACTCTCGTAATTTGGGCTACGTGGGTACGAATATTATGAATTATAAAAGTCGTTCGCAGGGGTCGTCGGTCTATCGGTAGTTACGCAATAAATAAACACGATATCAAATCGGACCATGGATAAGACGGGTCAAATTCAGTCCTTAGCGAACGAATTTCGCAACGCTCGAAATGTCGTAATTTCTCTATCGACGTACTTGTTTTGTTCGCTTCGTCCGTACTTTATCGCGCTGACGCAATTAATTGATATTCATTATCGAAACATGCGACAGACTGTGAATCAACGGTTATTTGAATAAGACTATTTTTAAATTCATAAGAGGATATTAGCTCTACGAACCATTTCGGCTTTGGCGAGGTAAATCCAGAGCCGGCGCCACGTGCTGAATTTGTTTTGCTCGCTGAAGTTGTAGCGCATCTCCTTCGAGGCATAACGCGTTGCCAACGGGCTTCTGTAGTCGCGATATTCGCTGTTATTAACCACTGTGTCACCCATTGTGTATCTCGATAGATCAACGCGCCGGGATTCCGAATAAAAAAAAGGACGCTTTTGTAATGCGGCAGAGATCGAACGGAACACACGCGATCAGCTGACGAGCTGCGAGGTAGTAACCCACCAGCATAACATCGTCCCGAGCTACGCGTCTTCGCTGGAGTTCCAAAATGGCGGAGAAAAAAAACCGATAATGGACGACGAGGCTACCTGGCGGCGACGCTCTTAAGCTTCCGAGACGCGGTCGGCCGCGTACCGACCGTCGGTTATGTAGCTAACGGAGTTAGGTAATACGAACGAAATTTCTTTCGCGTGTAAATTAATTATTCCTCGTTAAAAAAAACAGATTTGAAGATTGAATTTACGATAATAAATGTTACGATTATCTGTGACGATAATCGGGATAATATTATGGTGCAACGACCTCAAACAGTAACTTCCATTAGAGATTGATTTGATGACACAACTGTTTCTCAGTCAATTGTTCGCTCGATTGTCTTGTCCGAGCTCTCGTGCCAGGAAAAAAAAACAAGTGCGACTGCATGGCACGCGTCCGACATCCGATATTCTTTTGTTTTATCACGCTACGAGACGAAGCCATTCGATATTTTTGTTATTAGCATAAAGAGTTACGCACCGCTGAACCGCGCTAGCAAAGTTCGTTCATTTTTTTTTCTCTCTCCAAACAAAGGTCGTTCAAGTATCTGGTACGTGCTTCGGTGAATAAGAAAAAAAAGAGACGAATTACTCGTGTCGAAATATCCATGACTATCAAAGGTAAAAATGAAGGTATGCGAGATACGAGGTTGAGATACAGAAGAAGAGACCCTGGCAGAGGGGAAAGTACCCACGTTCTATATTCGTTGTGAGAGTCGCAGTGACCAGAGTCATTGTTCTTTATCGTCCGTGACCAGACACGTCCCTCCGCGGAGACTGTACACGCGTTACAGCGCGTTTGCCGACTCTCTGTCGATCGACGCAGAAACTCGATACTAAAACTTCGAGACACAAGGGGGGAATTAAATGCGTTCGTTGATTCTGTTCTACGCAAAGATACCGAGGTTGTAGCAGATCGGGATGAAATTTAGTACAGTTTATCGTTCGATTCTTTGATATTTTTCATGAAGCATTTAAGTAACATTAGTATCTTGAATTGAATTTTTTTTTTAATGAAACAATTTCTTTTTCTCTTCCTTTTGTAGCCAAGAATCGAAACGTAAACATCGGATTATCGTTTTCTTTCTACGCAAAAACTCGATATCAAAACCTCGAGACCACTGGGAGATATGGAATGCGTGCATCGATTCTGTTTTACACAAGGATCGGGACGAGATTTAGTCAAGTTTATCGATCGATTCTTTGGTATTTTTCGTGGACCTTTTAAGTAACATTATTATCTTCAAATTGCATTATTTTTTTATGAAATTATAATGTTCCGTTTTTTCTCTAGCAAAGAATCGAACGATGCACATCGGGTTTTCGTTTTTTTTCCGCGCAATAACTCAATACGACAACCTCAGGGGCGAATGAAATACGTGCATTGATTTTGTTCTACGCAATTCTACGCAAGGATACCGAGGCTGGGTTAGATTGGGACGAAGTTTAGTAAAGTTCATCGTTCGATTTTTTGGTATCTCGCGTCGACCATTTAAGTTATTATAATTGAATCAAATTCTTTTTTTAATTGAAATGTTCCTTTAAATTCCTTTCTCTTTTTGTTTCTAGCAAAGAATCGAACGATAAACATCGGGATGTTGTATTCTTTCTGCGCAACGGCTTACCACATTGTTTGGCGACATATCGGGATGCGCCCAGTCGATGGTGACCTCTGCGCGCCCGAAGAGGCTCGCTCGCTCGGGCAGGAGTCTTCGCCTCGCCATAGCAGCTCCTCTGTGGTTCTTGTACGAGACGAGAGCGCAGCGTACCTGCCCGTTCATCATGTTCTTGTAAACCGCGACCTTGCTCACCTCGTCCGTGATTTCGTAAAATTTCTGGAAAGACAATTGAACAATCGCGAGATTAATCGGGAGTCGGTGGCACAATGGCAGGCGCATCCCTACACCTCGGGCACGTATTTGGAGGGAAAGTTTTTCGGGTGATGTAAAATTTAATTTTTATTTTTCTCTCAATTTGGAATTTAATCTGCAATTATTTTTTTGGTTTTTTTTTCCTACCTCGATAACCAGCTTGGGCTCGATGTCGGTGGGAAGCTGGCCGATGCAAAGTCTGCAGTTGTTTATGCTGGCGACGACGCCGATTCTCCGTCCCGGCCGGATCTCGTAATTGTTCAGCTCCCTCACGGCCCGTTGAGCGTACTCGAATTTGCTGAACATGACGAAGCAGTAGCCACGATTCGTGCCCGAAAAATCCATCATCAGACGGATCTCGTACACTTGACCGATTTTTTGAAACACCGGATATATGTCGTGCTCGTAGATGGTCCTCGGTATCTTGCCGACGAAGACCTCGCAACTCGGGTCGGGGGTCGGCTCGGTCCATCCGGGCGGTGGACCCAACTTCCGCTGACCGTTCACTTGCGTCATCGGGAAACCCGAAGCCGACATCAGATGAAGCAACTCGGTCTCGCGATATTCCGATTCGGCGATCGGTTCTCTATCGGACGAACATCTCTGGTAACTCTTCGAGCGATCGCATTTGCTCAAAACTTAAAAAAAAAATTTTGATATTAAACAATTTAAACGAACTTTAAAACGGTAAAAAAATGTTAAGAATGTAAACAAAATTGGAAGGACTTGAAAAAAAAATTTTAACGATTTAAGAAAGATTTCAACGGATTTAAGTGAAAATGAAAATAATTTTTTTAATTTAAAGAAATAAAACATAAAATATAATAACATTATTTTTTAGAATTAATAAAAAAAAATAATTAAAAAAAAATAATGTTATTTTATTTCGTTTTTTAATCTAAAACATCAATGCATCGTTCTGCACTGAGTGGTTTATAGACCTTTGACCAACAAAAATTACTAAATATCTTTGACCTTACCGGACACATCGGACTGATATCCGCGACGCGAGTTTCGTCTGATCTTCGACGATCCGTCGGATCCCGATCCATAGCTCCACGATTTTTCGTCGTCGTTCGATGTAACTTCGTCGTATCTCTCGTCAAAGTCCTCTGGAACAACGTCTCCGTAGATCGAGTCCCTGACGCCGTTCAATTTGTCGTCAAAGTCCTCTGGAACAACGTCTTCGAAGATCGAGTCCCCGACGTTGTTCAATTTGTCGTCAATCTCTCCGTAAACACGGTCGTCGTAGATCGACTTCCTGACATCGTCGAATTTTTCGTCAAAGTCCTCGGTAACGTCGTTGCCGAAGATCGAATCTTCGACGTCGTCCGACCATATTATATCCATGTTGATAGATACAAAAAAAAGATTTTTTAATCCTCACTGATTCACGACACGTTAAAGATATTTTTCGCACGGTAAAAAATAAAAATAAAAAAAAATGTAAAGATTTTTGTCGAAGAATAATTGCACGCACTGATCTACACACGATTGTTGCGTCGAGCGAGGAGATCCCTTGTTCCCGTGACGCTCGTCGGTGCCGGACTGTTATCGCGCCCCTCGAAGTCTCACCGGATCCGGGCGCAGGTTCGATGTGTTTCCGTCGGGCCAATAATCGCGAGGAAAATCCTTCGGGATACACCCAACGGGCCAGGTAGAGGGGATCGATCGTCGCAACAGTCCCGAGCTCTTTCTCGAAGAACTAAACCGTCACCCCTCAATCCCCTCCTGCGAAGCGACTCATTTGTTTCTAAGAAACATGTCTACAATATCGCGAGAAGCTTCCAACCGTCGCGGGGCACCTACAAATGTAAAAAAAAGAGACTTTCAGTCACGGGTCATTACGTATAATTATTTCAACCTATCGAATATAACAGTAACGATGGTACGATAATTTACATTGTTGCGCGCAACGAATTTAATTTTATTTCAGACGCGCGCCCATCGGGCTTCTCGGAATCGCGAGACTGTTCCTGGAAAAAAATACGCGCGACCGACATTGCTATAGTCGATGCGCTAGCGCGAGCGGACTACATTGTCGACGGGCTCTTCGAGGGCTCGGGGCGGACCAACGCGCTGAGCGAAGGACCGTTCGACAATGCCCGGGCGATTAAAAGCGATCGAGTTATTAATTGGTCGAGAACACATTTTTTGTGCAGCTAACTGAAACCGATGTAAAGCTGACAATTTCCAGTTTCCAAAACACATCGATTAATTACAAGAAGATATATATATTTTTAATTACGAAATTATTTTTTCACTGTGCAGAAAGCTGGCTAACTTCTTCGAACTCTCCGGTTATCGGGTCGCGTATATAGCAACGCTTATACACATTTTTCTGTCACCATATTGTCTGCCTTTTAACAAAAAGGCAACATAATAAAATAATTTAGGCTTACATCTCGTATAACTTTTTTTCTGTGCATGAAATAATGTTTGCAGATACGATTGCGAGTGTCAAATTGGATTTCCAACACTTAAATTCGGGAGAAATCAAATTCGCGCACGAGTGTCCGAAGACTGGGACATGCCCGACATTAGTACTGTCACCTTAACGCCTTCCGCTAATTAACAGCCAGGGTCGCGGATGATCGAGGAATTATTTTCGACTCGGTGAGGCGACAATTTTTCCATTACATTCCATGGAAAGTGTCGAGCCGTCCCACGCCAATGCGTCGTGCGATAATGGCATTGTCTCCGGGCCCTCCGTCGCACTGTGCTATACTATAATGTTTAGACGTACACGCGTATACGGTACGAGTAGTTCAGCACATTCAGGTAGCGAACATAATACATGTACGGTCTTCGGGGGGGCCTTATTACGTGACAGAGGAGTCGGTGCAACCTGAACACGAGAACGTTGTTGCCTATCTCCTTCAGTCCTCGTTACGACTTCGCTAAGCGCAGTGTCTTTTTCCACGAGCGGTAACCGCGCGACCGTCCGGTTACCCACCGCGCGTCTCTCACTGCCTTCTTCTTGCGCTCTTCCGGACGCGCCTCGCGCGACGCCTTCCGACTTCCACCTGACTCGCATCTACCTCGATTGCAACTAATTATTATTATTATTATTTTTTTGATCATAACATTCAGAAAAATAATATATTGTTTGGACGGTCGAATTCCAAGTGTCCGAAAGAAAAGGGGATAAAGAAATGTAATGAAGATAAAGAGTGTGTACAGTTAATGAGTGAATGGATTGTCGAACAAATTTTTTTTTTAAGTTGCATTTCGATGGGAGACATATTCGACGCGAAACTACGTTTTACGTACGACGGGTGCAGAGTTTGTTATAAATCGTGAGATAACGATAAGCTCCGGCAAAATTATTGGTGTTAAATAAAGTACTGATTTTTTTTCTTGTTCGAAAAAAATTAAGTAACAATCAGTCGTCGAGATGATGTGGAACCGGAAAGTTTTCATCAGGATAATCGAAGTGGTGAGCTGCGCACTTTAATCACCTATATATATGTATGCAAAAAAAAAATTTTACATGCGATCATTGAATCTCTGCGATGTGTCTTCCGGTCGGCGGCGATGATTCAAACGGCTCGAAGATTGATGTAATGATATGGCTTTGAGTTACCAAGAAAAAATTTACTGAGTCAGCGGGAAACGAGATGAAAAAAAAATCTGAAAAAAAGAATTGCTAATTTTATTCGGGACTGTGATTTATCGATGTTTGCAGCTTCTATGCATCGCGTGCGTAGTCGCACTTCGCGTTACGGACGACGAGAGCCGAAGAGTTTTTCACTACCTGAGGAACCGAAGCAGAGAGTGGTCTCTGCTGAACAACGTCACATGGGGCTCCATAGGTACGAAACGTTATCAGCAAAACTACCGGACGAGTGCAATGCACTGTTCGCTATTATTACTATTTTTTTTTTGATAAGGAATTGTCGCATTCATTATCGTCAAGTTTACACTTATCTATGTGGATTTCTCGTTTCAGGCGCGGCCCTTGCTACTGCAACGTGCGGCGGTTATATTATAATAACTGTGGGATTACTCATTGCGGCTGTGACCGGAGAACTCAGTGGGCGAATTACCGTGAGTTGCACGTTATTTGGGACACCTTAAGAAAAAATTACGATAATTATCGGTTCATACTTTCTTATGTACGGAGCATTAAATATTTTCAATTAAATTCACCTCGGAGAACTTAGTGAACCGAATTACCGTAAGACCCACGTTGTTTGGGACAAAACGAAAAAAAAAATTACAATAATTATCAATTGTTATTTTCAAGCAATTTGCCAGCATCAAATTGATATATTGATGGTTAAATATTTTCAATTACTCACCTTGGAACTTAGTGGACGAATGACCATGACTTGCACGTTGTTCGGGACACCTAAAAAATAAATTACAATAATTATCGGTTCATTCTTTCATGCGATTTGTAAGTTTCAAACTGATGTATTCATCGTTAAATATTTTCAATTAAAATCACCTCGTTGAAACCTTGTGATTTATGTAGATCAAAGGTATTGCGCGCACCTCAGCATACCGTGGATTCAGCATAGCGTGAGAACGTCGCTGCCGCAACCTGGTGCTCGAGATGCTGACATTGAGTCGCAAGGACGAAGATTTATCCACGATTTTTATTCGCAGCAGCGCGAACATAGTTTTTTCTGCATGCGTGCAGCTGTTTACACGCATCCACTTTAGGAGAAAAAAAATGCTATAACAATATGGGGCTATCTCAGTTGTATTCCAACCGCAGGATCTACGCGGCTCGAGAGGCGAGACGAGAGAACTATTAAAGCGCCACGTAATATGTTTGCAACCGAACGAGCCCGGCGAGAACACCTCGTAATGAGTCATAAGTGGAGCGCGAGGTGATTCTCGGCTGATCGTCACCTTTTGTTGTGCCAATCCTTGATCTTCGCGGATGATCTATGGATCATTTACACGCCCACGAAGTCATTACAATTTCGGCCTTAAAAATACAATACACTATTTAAAACATCGATTCTGAAGTTAATGTTATAGCATTAACTTCATTCAGATTTTTTAAACTTATAAATTAAAAATCCTTAAAGTTTGCGGATTAAACATAAATAGTCCAGTAGAAAAAGTATTGTTCGAACAATTTTTTCGAAGTAATGATTCGTCGATCCCCCACCGCGTACCGGCAGCGGCAGATCGTGCCGAAGATTTAAAAAAGACGATAATTATTTCTGACTCCTTCTCGATTCAGCACTATATTAATTGTTCCCGTTGAGTTGAAGACTTTTCTGTGACGCAATGGTCATCAATGTTAATAATTAGTGGGTTGGGTCGCCCTTCGACTTGCTCACTCAAGAGATTTCCGTTGATCTCCGGAAGATGCAAGGACGTTGCTCGTTATCCGAGACTCCGTGTAATGACGAAGGATAATTGTAATGACGCGACATACCCAGTCAATACGTCATTAAGGTTGCCTTATTTTTTTTTGCGACGGGAGCGCAGTTCCTCTTTCAATTCCTGTAGTCATTTATTAATTAATTTATTTTAATGAAATCGGGCCGAGCCCAATTACAAGTGGATGGGAAACACCATCAACTTGTAATTGCTGGTATCGAGACACTGTGCGTGCTGGACATTACGGTAGTACTAGCGCAATGACTGACACAGCCTAAGTTTGAGAGGAATAAAAGAGAATTACAAACACTTCTCGATCGGATAAAAATCTGAAAAAATCAAGCATATGGAAGATGCTGATAAGATTGTTC
>JAPYZD010002158.1:0-16979 GCA_030522725.1 Ichneumoninae sp. B BG-2022a | reverse complement strand
TCCTTTATGTTAAAATTTGTTTAAAATCGTAATTTTCAAGTATTAGATAAAATTCTGAAAAAATTCATACGTATTCAGAAAAATTAACAAATCATTATTTCGTAATAAAAAAAAAATTGGTTGTCGGGCAATTTGTTGCACAATTTTTTTTTTGTAATTTGTTATGAACATTCTGAAATTATTATTATGCACAAACAATCTTTTCATCGCCTTTTATATGCCAGCATTTTTTCAGATTTTTTTCTCATCGAAAAGTGTTTGTAATCTTTGTCTTTTTTCTCTCGAACTTAGGCGGCGTCAGTCATTGTGCTAGTACTACCTTAAAAGAGTATATAAATTATGGAGTTTTATTTATGTTTCTCTAAAGGAACTCTTCCTTCTCGGACTGGGTGTAATTCTGTTCGGAGTCGTCGGTTCTCTCTCGCTCGCGTCAATCGAGAGTGTGCCCGAAGATCTCATCGACAACGCCGCTGTGCTCGGTGCTCTGTGCCTGGTGACGGCCCTCGTGTTCATCGCCGATCTGCTGATGAGCGCGCCGGGACTGAAGAAAAAACACGACGGGACTCAGACGTTCCTGGACAAGGAAACAGGCAAGTCCGTGGGAACTGTCCTTTCTCTGCCGCGAGTTCGGGTTGTCAGCACTTCTGGACAGTCATGACTGCTATCTAGTTTTTCCATCACCTGTTCACACGCTACTTCATTTATACACCTATATCTCTTCTTATTAACTGCGATACACGTATCTATGTCAATCGATTAATAAATGTGTTCTTCGACTCTACCTTCTCGCACGTTTTCTTCACGCTTAGAATAGTCTTGCCGGGTGCGGTTCGGACAATGCGAAACGGAAAAATAGACTTATTTTTCACAGGCTCCTTTATTCACACTTTGTGAAGTAAAATTTGACACGATACCCGTGTGTAAAACTGTTTCTTAATTCGTATGAATTCATACTCGTCAGAAAACGTTTTATCGCACGAGTATCGTAAATATGAACCTGAAGATATCTGCATGAGACTAAATTTGGTAGAAACTTCGCTCTGGGAAGTTCACTTGGAAAATAAACTTCTACGAATGAACATTTTTTTTTCTTCCTAAAGCAGTGCATCGACGCAGACTTTTCAAAGATTAAATTCGATGTCATGCAAATATCTTCAGGGACATTCGTAAATTACTATTTCATGGCGCATGCAGGTAAAATTCAGCTTTCCGTTTCTGCGAAGTGAGCGCAGAAAGTCACTTTTTCGCATCGTGTGCGAGAAAAATACTGCATGCGCTGCAAGGCAGTATGGTCTTTTTTCTCGCACTGGTACGAGAAAGTGCTTCTCTGCGGACACTTCCCAAAACCAAAAAGCGTATCTTTCGTGAATTCGTTATGAAAAAATTATGTGTATGGCAGAGGCGCAGAAAGTCCGGAATTGCCTTACGCCCTTGCCATACAAATAACTAATGCGAAACTGTTTCGAGTCTTTTTTTCACAAAAACCAATTAGAAAATCAGTTTGGGATCGTCGGGGACTCTTATGTATATATTTTTCCATGGGAGGATTGAGCCTGCAGGGAAAGAATTCTGAGAGCATAATTTTCCAAACACACAGCGGCGTCTATAAAGCCTTCGACGATGCCGACTCTCAGCTTGGAGAGTGAGTCGAGGGCGCCGAAGACGACTGCGAGCGAAAATGGAGCGGCGACGAGTACGGGACAGCTTGGAAAGAAGGCCGGAACAGCGAACGATGTGTTCGACGATTCCGACGAATCGAGGCGTGCGCGGAACTTCGACGACGAGCCAGCGCCTTCTTCTTCCCAGGAGCGCGATCACGAGGCCCATTTCTCGAAGGTGCAACGTCCAAAGATGACGGAGGTTCGTTCGGACCAGCGTGATCGCGGTTACGAGCCCGACGAGAGGCAGTCGCGGGAGTACGCCGCACAGAATTTCGAAAACGGACGAACTCTGAGGGACTCCCAACGATTCAGAGATCCCGAGAGAGATCGCAGGGACGATAACAAAATCGTCCGGAACCTCCCGAGAATCGATCGAGACGAGGGAAAGATTTTCTATCAGGGTCAAGACTTCCGTCAACGACCCGCCGACGAATTGGACACCCCGCTGTTTCCCGCTACCAGGGACAGCATGCCGGAGCCCATGTTCGCGAAGATCGTAAATCCGAGCGTGAAGATCATGAGAGTCGATCGCGATCCCGAGGACACCTACGACACACGGTAAAAATAAAAATCAATTAAAAAATATGTTTATCACGTTTTTTCATGGATCGAAAGTACGACTGAAAAGTTCAAACGGCAATTTTGTTCTCCAGATACAGCGACTCGAGCCAGTACGACAATGTCCCGACGAGGATAAACGGCCACCCCGAAGGAATCTTGAAGAGGCGCGACGTTTCCTTTAACGTCCCCTCGTCGCTCCGAGCCTACAGGGCTCAGGCCGCACCGAATAAAGATGACATAGAGATGCTCGAAGAGTGGATAAACGTTTTGAAAACATCAACAGGTAGCCAGACCGGACGTTCGCCCTCTTCTCCCACGGATCCAGGATACGTTCGGCACACGGTCAGCAATTGGCCGAGAGAGTTGAAATCCAAGACTCCGAGTGCGAGTCCCGAGCGTCCGACCAGTAATCGCTGATCAAAATTTCATTCGTCGTATCGAGTAATCGAACGCCACGTTTTACAATATTTATACATACATTTTTAATATTTTCTATATATATGTATAAAAACTTGAGTCCTCTCTCGATCGTGTATCGATAAAATAAATCGTATGCGCTCATACACTTTTTTTCTTTCGTAAATATCTGCGATATAACAAGAAAATTTGTTAGTCCTTCATCAACGTGAATTCGTTATTTCTAAGGTATAAATCGTTCCGATTAGCTTCATCTTGTCGACAGTTAATAACCATACGCGGGTCTGTGTATTGGAAGATAAATGTGTTCATAACTCTATGACTCGCGGCTGAATCTCTTGTCCCTTAAGTTTCTTTTTTTTCAGCGATAACCTATCAGCCGTTTTTATCGTAACGTTAATGATCTTACGATTTTACCAGCGAAACTCGAGACTGTTAATTAATAAAAACGATAACTAGATTGTTAAAAAAAGATTCTTACGAAGATATCAATAATGATAATAATAATATTAAAAATAATAATAATAATAATAATATAATAATAATAAACGCGTTCTAATCTACGTTCTTGAGCTAAAACTTGACGCGGCCCGTCTCTCGTTCACTTTGCTACGCGTATTTACAAAACCGACAATTTGGTTACTTGAGCATTGCTGTGGAAAATTTTTAACGCCAAACGCCCTCGACATTTTTTTTTCTTATTCGATTCAATTGTGTGCGTTCAAACGACATCTCCCACTTCCCCTTTTTGCAGTATTTTTTCCTCATTGGATTGATTGGAATCGGCAAAAAAGGAAAGCTGGGTTCAATCGTTCCAATTGTCATTTCATCTCATTACGAAACCAATCGGTGGCGGTTGATTATTCGTCGTTCTCTGCTCCATCGTTATGTATTGCCTTATTAGTCGTGAAATCTCGTGCGCTTGCTCAGTCTGCAGTCTCGTTATTCTCTGCTGCATCAGATTGCCGCACTTCATGTCTAGGTACAGAGTTCCCTCCTCGGATTTCACCTTCCTCGTTGATATTACCTCTGAGTAGGGATAGTGGTAAATGGTCTCCTAAAAAAGAAAAAATGCATTTTAGATCTGATAGAAATTTGAAATCCGATAAGAGTAAAAAAAAATATATATATAAAAATAAAAATAATGACTCACGTGAGTTATCAAGTCGATAAAATGAACGCCGTGACGATTCAGTGCCAATATATGGTCTCCACCCTTTTCTTTACCGTTCTCGGGCACTCGCTTCACGGCAAAGAAGCTCGAGCCGAAGAGAGGCCATTTTGACAATATTTCTACAGAAATTATTAACGATTAGCATGGAACGAATTCGCAATTCATTGGAAACAGTGTTTAGCTGGGATGTGGAGAAACTCACCGAGGACTTGAGCTTTGCAGACAGCAGCTGTGTTGTGTTGTATATTGTTCCAAGCCTGTTGCACCATATTTCCCCACTGTTGGGGTCTCGGCTCGCGCAAACTGAGAGCTGGCTTCGGTAGCAGGTATTTGATCTCTTTCGTCGTCGGCTCGTGAGCCATGTCCGCCGCTCGGTGCAGCAGTGCTGCGATCTGAGCCATGTCGTACTGGAAATAATTACCATTGGATTAAATCATTCTACGGTTGGAAATAACGATGGTAATAGGAGACTTAACAATTCTCTCCAAGTAACGACAAGACATTTTTTTTATATTCCAAGGTGAAGAAAAGCAAACGAATATTTCTACTTACAATAACTTCCTGCGGAAGATGCTCTCCAGGCAAGACTAGAAGAAGTCCCTCGAGATAATCCGGAGCTATTTGATTAAAAACCACTTCTATGTACAACGCGGCGTCGAGTCTAAGCGGATAGTACCAAACGGATCTGAAAACGAAAAGAATTTCCATAAGTAAAACATAAAATAAAAATATATAAATGGAGTACCGATGAAATGTGAAGGGAGAGTCTCGTACCTGCAGAATATGAGATAGAAAACTTGATGATTCTTGTGAAGTTCGGTAGTGACGTCGAGAACGTATTCGTCTCTGGCCAGCGGCATCGTGAAAGCGTCGCCGTCCACAATACAGTAGAGCGAGAACTCGTCCATTTCGTGAGGATTTCTCACGGATATGACGCTGCACATCTCCTCAATGACATCCTGCAAACACGGAAAGGCGTCAATAAAACAAAAAAAAGAGTAACAGAAATAAACGGTCGATTATGCGAAGTACATAAAAAGTTACCACGATAATCATTTCTGTCTTCGCACGGGTCGATTGCCAAGGAGGTCATTAAAAAAAATGACGCGAGTTAAGTTCCGCTTTTTGTCTCACCTGTACAACGGTCGTGCACTTGGTATTGATGACCCTCTCCGTTCCTCCCGGCAGCCTGTAGATCTGCCGTTTAGCGTTTCTTCCGGCGCTTATGGCCATAATCTCCTCCACACTCGGTACGTTCTTCCTTCCGCCGTACTTAGCAGTTTTCCGAAGATTCTGCAGGCACACGGTCGCTGTTCCGTGATAGGCTCGTCTCTTGTCGTACGCCGCGGTTTCCAGATATTTTATCAGGTACGGTCTGAGGCCTTCGGTGCACGTGAAGTAGGCGGCGACGATGCTGAAGAGCCTCCAACCTCGTTGACAACTCTCCGGATTCGGACTCTTGTTGTTCGTCGTCTGTTTCATCAATTGGCAATACACCTCGTCGCGAAGAGGTTCGAATTGGTGACAATGCTGAAAGGGGAAAAATATATAATTTGCATTGTAATTCGTCAATAGTTTTTTCTCTATTTATGTTATTTTTTTACTGTTAGTCTTATTATTTTCTCTTCTGCTTAGATTTTTATATACTATATATTTTTGCTTTTTTTTAAGCCAATCATTATGATCTCATCTTCTGCGATTCCTTATGTAAATGGGCATGCCGTGTATTATGAAATAAGAAAAGCGACAATCGCATGAATAATTGATATTTTTCAACAAATTCTGATACATACCATGAGAATCGTGTAAACGCATTTGACCTGGCTCATCTCAGGTGGCAGTGGCTCGTCGCCCATGTACCTCATGAGGCAGAAGAAACATTCGACGGCGAGCTGGCTTAGTTCTCCGTCCAATCTGAGCAAGCTCTGTTCGATCGGCATTTGAGAATATTTAACGAGATCCACCTGTTCTTTCCACGTCCACTCGGCACCGTCCTGCTGTCCCTTGTTCTTCTTGTTCTTCTTCTTGCTCTTCAGCGATTCGATCACTTTGAGAGAACCATTTATCGAACCGTCCGCAGTCTTCATCATCTCGAATCTGAAAATGTTAAAGAGATATTCAATGAATTATTGAGCGAGATAGGGTGGGAAAAAAATTAGTTTGCACTTCCTCCAAATGATCGGAGCGATCGAGGATCCCTCGAAAATTATCCGGTAATCCTATTTCGCAATTATTTTTACGTTTTGAGGTAATCGAGCAGACAGTCGGTCGGCCGAGGTGGTTGCAAGCGCAAGACGAGAATGATGAAGACGTACTGCACATAGCTTCGTGATTCGAGCTGACGAAGAGTGGCGAGGAAACCGAGGGAATCGTCCACGGTAGGAACAGAGTCGATGATATCTGGGGTACAGTGTTGAAGACGAGCTACGGTGTTATGCTTTCTCAACACGAGTTTAGTGTTGGTGGAAGAATGCTATCTCCGACTATAATGGTGGCTCTTGCGTAAGATACATACATACGCCGGGTATTTTCCACGGTGCATATAACGAGCGCGCAAAAATTTCCCTCGATAATTGGTACCCGTCGACGAGTGGCCTGGACATCGCAAGACTTTTATCCTACCTTTCTATATCTCCCACTATTATTTCAATGAGTCGGGATCGACGAAACGTATCACAGGTTCTTCCGTCGAGAATCTTTTATGAAATGAGTGACAATTTTTTTTTTTAAGATCCATTTTTTTATAATTGACCATTTTTGGTATCTCCCACTATTCTTTCAATGAGTCAGGATGGACGAAACGTATCGGTTTTCCCGTCGTGAACATTTTTTGAAACGAGTGATAATTTTTTTTTTAGATATTTTTATAATTTAAGATTTTTGGTATTTTTTGAAGAGCGATGTCATTGCCTCGAACTCTCGTAAGTCACGTACGACGGGATCAAAGTATCCGAGGGAAGATCGTGCAAAAGAGAGTAGCGGGGAATGTTGATCGGAGAGTTATTCGTTGTTGATGAACGAGCGAGGGTATCGATCCCCGGCGAACTCTGTCCCAAATACGTCGGGTCCAAACGCAAAAGCCGGCAAGGAGGAAGAGAGCCTCTTGCCTCCGCACGTCCGTCCGTGTTCGACTTTCACGCGAAAAATGTCGTCGATCTTCGGGCGAAGCGCTCACCGACGATCCCGGAGTCACGAATCAAATTTTTTTGTATTTTTTTTTACTGGATTCTCTTCCATTGCACGTTCCATTTTGCTTTTTTTGCCCCATCGTTATTCTCAGCCCGCGCGTATTTCACGTTTGAGGCAAAAGCCGCCTCGTTTTCTGACGTGTTTCGCGATGATCAACTGCCTCTCAGCAGCGTCCCAGGAAACTCTCGATGAGAGCGTGAAAGTTTTAATTCGTGTCCTACACGTATTTTAAATGTGTCTTTCTGCAAAGCTCTTTGTAATTTTACCTCCGCTCTGAGAATTATCTGCATTAGCCAAAGAAATCTATTGAAATCGAATCGTGACAAATAAGGCCCGTAGAATGCATAGTTGCTCGTGCAGCTTCCGCATCAATCTCCCATGTTTATCCGCGGTCGGTACTGAAAAAAACTCATCGGGGTATTTCTTCTCTACTCGCGCGGAATTGGCCTATTGCCGACGTTTACCCCCCATACCGCGAATCGCGACCGTTGCTCGCTACTGGAGACGACATTTTTCAACGTGAAAGTCGAAGATCGAGAGTCGTCGCGATTGTCCGGACTTAATCTTACCAAAACCGTGAATAAGGAAACCAATCGAGTTCGCTCGTTCAGCGGGGAAAAAAATCTTTGACGCTGAATAAACAAGGAAACAGCATCGAGTTTCTTGTGTTGTAACGTTAAGAAAAAAAAAGAAAAAGAAATACAATCTGTTCGAACGTACTTCTCCGTCGACTGCCGGAAATTGAGCATGGCGTACTGAAGCAACGAGTGTTTTCCATCGTTGACGACGGGACCGGTCTCGTAGAAGCCTTCCTCCTGCGATTTGCCGGTCTCCTCCGGTTGTCGCCATTCCTGCTGCGACGGCAGCTGATTGTTCGGCTGATGCTGCTGGCTCGGGCTCAAATTTCGCTGGTTCTTCTGCTGATGGTGACCTCCGACGTTGGTCTGACCGGGGGAATTGACGTGCTGACCACCGCCCGACAAACGATTAACGCTCGAGTGAATTTCGTGGTTTCCGACGACCGCGTGATTGACCTGATTGTGCAGTTGGTTGTGAGACGCGTGCTGTAATCCGTGGTTCGACTGCGACTGGATTGTCTTCGTTATCTGGGATACGTGGTTCTCGTGGTGATTCGACTTGTGGATCGGCTTCTGATCGATCTGTAACGAGAAAAAAAAACAATTGATACAAAATAAATAAAGATTAACTCGTAAGAATGTTCCAACAAAAAAAGACAAATAAAAGTTGTTACTGCGGAACTGTAAAAATGTATTATTAATTTTAGAATTCCCAGGCGATCTACAGAGTTTCCTGGCCTTGGATATATTACTTAAATAATTGCCAACTATCACTCGAATTTTCACACGACATTGAATGGCTCGTGTGTCGATGGTAAAATATTAGACCCTGTAGAAATTCACTAATAAATGAATAAAAATAACATCAATCGGAATGAATTGATATAAAATAAATAAAAATTAACAAAGAACAATGTTGTAACAAAAAGAGACAAATTAAATTTGTCACTCTGCGGAACTGTAAAAATGTATTATTCATTTTACAATTCCCAGGCGATCTATAGAATTCTAGGCCTTGGTTATATTAATTGAATAATTGCCAGTTATCACTCGATTTTTCCCACGGGATTGAATAGCTCCTACGTCGAAGTTGAAACCGTGGCAAAAGACGAAGAATGAAAAATGAATTCGAAGAGATTCTCAACGGTTACTTCTGCTATCAAGTTTTCACGGCTTTTCCATGTTTCTTTTTTTTTTCAACGGCTCTTGGCACGCGTTCTCGCCGTATCGGTATGTGCGGCTACGCCGGTTAAGTGTATCGCTCGTTAAATATTATAGACGGTAAGAATCGATCTCTCACGCGAGTGGAAACGAGTTCTTGGGCGCGCCACACGGCTGCAGCTGATGGTACATAGTGTACGATCGAATTCATAGCCAGCGGCGAGAGCACTCATTTAGAGAGGTATGCGCTCTCGTTGCAACGGCTTACGGGCTCACCTCGGGGCGGTCTCTCGTATACTCTCGGAATGGCATGGATCGCGTGGACTACCTGGGTGGAATTTCGATGCAGTCCGAGAGATACACCGACAGAATAACGCCCAGCTTCCGAGCAACAGCCGAAGAGGAAGGATAAGAAGAAGAAGAGAAGCGAAGCAGGTGGACTTGGAGATTGTGCGTGGCGCGAATCGATATAGATATCGCGATCGATTCGCAATAAGAGATAGAAACGGAAGATTTACTTCCGATATGTGTAAATCATGCGTGGCGTGAAAACGGTCGTTTGGTCCAATGATTTATAAAAATCACTGATACATTTCCGATAGATCGAAAAGTATTCGTGGCAAGAACTCGGTAGATCATTATAGATCGTGCCGGAACGGAGAATCGGATAAGACCTTTTTTGAAAAAATGATACTATAGGTGTTTACGATAGGTTGGGCTCCGAAAGAAGGATTGGCCGAAAAGAACATATATTCAGAAGTAATTACAGCCGTTTTGCGTGGCCGGAGATCGATATAGATCTCACAATCGATTCGCAATAAGAGGAAGAAATTAAAGATCTACTACTGATATGTGTAAATCAAGCATGGCGTGAAAACGATCGTTCGGCCCAACTATAAAAAAAATGAAATTATACATTTCCCATACAGTGAAGAGTATTCGCGGCAAGAACTTTATACATTATTATTAGATCGTTGCCGGAACGGAGAATCGGATAAGCCCTTTTTTTAAAAAGAATCCCATTACACTCATTTACGATAGGCTGGGCTTTGAAAGAAGTATTAGCTTTAAAGGACGTATATTCAGAAGTAATTACAGCCGTTCTGCGTGGCTCGAGATCGATATAGATCTCGCGATCGATCCGCAATAAGAGGAAGAAATTGAAGATCTACTCCCGATACGTGTAAATCATGCGTGGCCTGAAATCAGTCGTTCGGTCCAATGATTTAAAAAAATCACTGATACACTTCCGATAGATGAAAAAGTATTCGTGGCAAGAACTCCGTAGATCATTATAGATCGCTGCTGGAACGGAGAATCGGATAAACCTTTTTTTAAAAAAATGCAACTGTAGCCGTTTACGAAAGGCCGACCTCCGAAAATAGGCTGCGCTCCTAAAGGCGTATTGGTCGAAACAACGTGTATACAGAAGTAATTATAGCCCTTTTCTACGTGGCAAATGCTATTACTGTGTCAACACCTCGATGTTAGAAAAAAAAAAAATTCGATCGACAAGCTTCGTGAGAGGCTCGAAGAGTATCGCAGCTATTCGAGCTAGGAGCCACCTGAGCGAGCGGGATGCACAGACGTCGACCCTGACCCACATAGACGGTTAATGCATCGAGCTCAAGAACCAAACCGTTCGCGGGATATATAATACACATATAAGTAAGGTACGACTCGCGCCGCGCTCCACAGAGATGGATATACAGTTACACACCGTGGGATTAACGATAACGTTACATATATCCAATCTCTGGCAAGCGCGCGAGTTCTCCTCGGCGGTACGTATGGAAGAACATTTTCTGCGCTTCTTCGCCTTTATTATATCCTTTTGTGGACAGCAGACGGGGCACTTGAAGCAAGTCGGACGGACATCAGCTGGACTGTGTCCACACGGTCTTTGCCTGTATACTTGTGGCACTTCATCCGTATGAAACGTTATCTGTTACTTCCTACGATTAACGGACGAGCTTCGATGCTTCGCTGATAAATAGCAAACGGTTCGCTACAAATTATCACAGACCATAATAGAAATCCCTCCATTCCAGAAACTTGTAGTTGAAGCTTTACATAATTTTCTTTAAGCGATTAACCGTCGAGCTTGGATGCTCTGATGATAAATATGTAATAGACGGTTCGCTTCGTTCGTCCACAAATTATCACAAACCGAAATAGAAATCCCTCCATTCCAGGAATCTGCAGATTAATTTTCATGTAATTTTTTATTTTATTCTCTTCTAGAATGCCGTAACATGAAACGGCCGGTTAAAATAATGAGAGTACATCGTTATCGCGATGTGCTATATAAAAGATGCAGAGTGGATTTATGTTAATAGAAATGAGGTATGTAATTTTATGAATATCTCGACCTGGTAGCTCTTGACCTTCTCGTCGAGTTTCTTCAGAGTTTCCTGTATGGTATTGAGGGTCTTGTCGCCGTGTCTCTCCTCGCTTTGAATCTCGTTCTGCATTCTGAGCTCCTCGAATCTCTTGAGTATTTCTCTGACGCTCAGTTTGCTGCCGTCCTGTTTTTCCTCGGTGATGGTCTCCATCTTGGAGATCTTGCGTTCGGCGCTCGCGCGATTTGCCGCCGATATTTGATCGGTGTTGTAAAAATCCTGTATGAGACCCTCGAGGCGAAGTTCCTCGAGGGACGGCTGAGACGAGCGATTTCCCGTCGGCGAGGAGAGGGACGACGGTGACGAGGACGAGGTCGCCGAGGTCGGCGACGAACAGGTTATCTTCTTCGACGAGTCCTCACGATCCTCCGTTCTACCCGCTGAATTTCTCGTGTTCCGGAGCTGACAACCGGCCTCCATTCGCAGCTGCTCGATCGTCGGCTGCTGATCCCTCGGACTCTTCTGGAACGATTTCTGCTCGATCTTCGAAACGTCGATCCTCGGAATATTCTCGTACTCGTACTTCGGCGGTCCAGATTCGATGAATTTGTCGTCGTTGTCCTTCTTCGCGTTCGCGCTGTCGCTGATCTTCCGCGTGACGTTCTTGTTCACGTCCAGCCTCGAATCCGCGGCGACCGAGGACGCCTTCCGGTTCTCCTTCGACCTATTCGACTCGGCGATCTCCTCCTTGCCCGAGGAGAAAAATTTCGCGAATCTGCTCTTCTGCGACACGTGGTGCTGCTCGTTTATCCTCGTGCCGTTGAACATCTCGTACTTCGTCCTCGGCGCCCTGTCGAAGTTCGAGGGCTTCTCGAGAAACGCTCCGGAGTCGTCGGTGTGGCCGTACTCGTCGCTGCTCGACTCCGACTCCGACGACTTCACCAGCAGACTGTCCGGAGAGTTCGTCTTCCTCTCCTCGTCGGAGAAACTTCGGTACTCGCGCTCGTATCTGGTCGCCGAGCGGTTGTTACCGTTCTCGGACGCTTTGCCACGTGGATGTCCGAGCCTCGACGTTTCGTTGTTGTTGTTGTTGTTCACGCCGCCGCTCTCGTAATGCTTTCTGTAGTCGTCGTCCATGCAACCCGACGAAGCTTTCTTGTCGACTCTGCCTCGGTCCCAATAACCGCCCGAGTCCATTCGCACATCGCGGTCCTCGAACTTGCGCAACAGCTCGGATCTCTTTACGACCCTCCGAGACAGCTGGGAGGTCTGCTGCTGCCAAGGCAGCTCCTGCCTGCGGAACTCGCACTCCGAGGACTCCGAGAAATCGGTGAACTGGCTCAATATCTCGGGACGATGCTTCTGACGACGCCGCAATGTGTTCGGCAATTCCGCCCAGTTGCTCGATAATCTTCGGGAGAAAACACCCTCGGTGTCCGATACCTCGCGTTCCATCATCGCTTCTTCGATCTCTTCTTCTGTTTCTTTTTATTTTATTTTGTATCGTGTTTATTCGATCACATCACCTCGATCACGCGGCTCATCGTACTGTTCTTCCTCATCGCCGCATTGTCTACTGCAGATGGAAAATTTTTTATTTATTTTTTTAATTTTTTTTTACATTTATCTTTCGCCTTGAGAATTATATTCCTTGATTCACTGTTATGGTCTTCAGTTCGAAAAAAATGATGTATAAAAGTTTGTATACATGATGACAGTTTTTATAGACGAACCGATAAATTAAGTTTGACGTAGGAGTGTGGGTTGAAATTAATGTTCGTTATGTCGAATCGATACGTGTCAACATAACGATCAATTGATTTCATCTCGACAGTGTGTACTAATTTTAATATAACGCTATTACGAAATAAAAACTTCGTAATTATTGTTTATTAATTTTTGTAAAGATTTTCAATGGCCTTTCGTCGCTAATTCAATCGATGCTTCAATGTGGAGTTCCAACGTAAGAATCTCCCGAAATAAATTTTCGTTACATCGAATCCAGCTTCGCAGACGCGTTTATCATAGCGATCGATTAATTTAATCTCGCCACTGTGTACTAATTTTAATATAACGGTATTACGAAATACAAACTTCGTAATTACTGTTTATTAATTTTGTTAAATTTTTTCAATAGCGTTTCGTAACTAATTTAATCGACGGTCCGATACGGAGCTCCAACGTAAGAATCTCCCGAGGAATGATCACATTCTCTTCAGCCGCTGCGCGATAGGCTACGTCCTCGAAGTATGCGCGTTCTCCCCCCTCCGTTCCCCGAGAAATTTGCGCGTTACGAGGAAGGAAGATATACATAGGCAAGCGATTGTAATTTATGTATAGCACACACACGCTCGCCCGCCGAGCGAGACTCGACGGGTCGTTAGAAAGCAAAGATTGATATTAATTCGCTTCAAATGACTGGATGCTTTTCTTACGCGGATACGAAGTATACCGCGTCGTCGTCGTGTCTTACGGAACGAAGAGAACTGCAAATGCGAAACGGGGATAAGCGGTCGCGAATCTGTGCTATTCGTGAATGTGAAAACTGTATGAAAAAAGAAAACAGTAATAAAATATCGAAAAGAAAAAACAAACAAAAAGCGGGAAGCGAAGAAATCGCAATTTCTTTTGCACGAATAGCTAAAAAAAAAAGAAAATTCCATCACCCTTTTCATGAATGAAATCGGGTTGCTAATCTGAATACGACGAGCGAACACTCTCGACTTTGGTGAAAGAAAATTACAATGGCTCGGATGTGAAGAGTATTCCGCGAGTCCGGGCCGGCGCGTTGCGGGCCAGAACTACTTCCTCGACTTCCTCTTCCTATTCCGCTTGCTTTCCTCGCGGTCCTCCCGGTGCGGCTGCTCTCTCGGCTAGCGGGCGTCCCACAGCCATTTTTTTCTCCATCGAGCGTGAGAATAGACCGCGGCAGGGAAATAGCGTACGTGCATGTGTGGAGGCCTCGCGGAGGCTCGCGGTGGAAGAGGCAAGAGAAGAAGAGGAGCTACGTGGCTCGTGAGATCGCGGACCCGACCGGCGAACAATGAGTTCGCTTTTAATTATAATTATCTAGCGCCTAACAAACTCTCCTGGGACGCTGCAGCTTGCATTTAGTAGCTGCATGTGTTATTTTTTTTTTATATATAAAAGACTGTAACTTTATAGTGCAGCACAAGTGTACCAGAGTAGTTGCGGGCGACTCAGGGCTGCCCCCGAATAAGAAAGGCATTAAACTTTCTTGGAAATCTCGGGAACTCCTGTCGCGCACGGATTATTCTACTTATTGCGTGCCGGATATACGTGACGGATGCGTGCACACACGCATCCGTCACGTATGTTTGTTACCGAGCACCGGAGAGAAAACTTGGTGTGCGGCGGGGTTGACGGGGACTTAGCCGGCTTGCGCTTTTATCCTGTTTTCGCGATAATAAGACTTTTCCTACTGGCGCCTCGCGGTCGTAAGTGGCGACTAGTGCAACAGTAAATTTCTTTGTACCTCTCACTATAACAGTGCGCGGCGGGCCGCTAATGAGCTGCGGCATTGAATCATTGAATCGGTTTCACTGCCATCGCGGATGTCTTAGAATATTTTTTGTTTTTTTTTTTGGGCTTCAATTAAGGCGAATGTGTTCTAGTTAACGCTCGATGCGTCGACAAGGAGGTCGGATGAGGGACTTTCGATCGAGAAATTTAAATACCGTCGACACGGAGCATAGCAATCGAGGAAAAAATAATAATAACAAAAATGGGTTTATTAGGATGAGATTTAATCGGACTAGAGATCGATGACGAAGCTCGCGGCAAATGTACGATTGAATATTGATTTTTTTTGTGGTAAAAAACATTCAGATAAAAGTATTCGGTCCCATCGATAGCCTCGGGCTTACCGGTTTCAAAATGTTCTGCATTACGCTTCATTTATTTTTTTCGAAGGTAAACAAATTTTTTTTATTGGTTCATGAGTTTTGATCGGTTTGGAGATCGAAGACGAAGCTCGCGGTAAATATAGGATTGAATATTGAAAATAATTTTGAAAAAACTGTTCGATATAGCGAATATCGTTATAAACAAATTGCTAGGGCTTAGATAAGAAGGAAAATAGAGGAATTCGTTCCAATCGAATACCTCGAAGTCTACGGCCTACAATACGGTTTTACAATATTCCGCATTATGGTTGATCTCTTTATATATTTTTTTTTGAAAAATTAAAAATAAAAAGAATGGGTTTATTAGGTTGAGTTTTGTTCGGTATGAGATCGAAGACGAAGCTCGCGGCAAATGTAGCATTGCGAATAATGTTTTTTTAACTGTTCGATATAGCAAAATTGTAAAAAATAAAATTGCACGTCACAAAAAAATATCTCGGTTTCAGATAAGATGGAAAATAGAGGAATTCGCTCCATCCGATTATCTCGAAGCCTAAGGCCTACCGATTTCAAAATGTACCGCATTACGCTTCATTTCTTTTTTTTGGTTTATCGATCTTTCAAGATGTGTGTCAGCCGAGCATCGAAGAATTTATATGGGAAACACGCGCGCGCGCGCGTTTACACTACGTAGGATTTCTTGCGCCACGATCGTTCGCCGATCGAGATCGTTATCCGTCTACGGTTGTAAGACAAGGTATCGCAAGCCGAGCCACGGCTCGCGTTGTGACATTTTTACGCTCTGCGCCCCGTGTGAGCCGGCCCGGGTAACTTTGCGTCAAACGCCGAGGCAATGTGCCCCGAATAGAGATTTGTTCTTAACGCTGACTGTCGAAACATTCACGACGCAAAAAAAAAAAAATTATCCAGCTTCGCAATACAATCACAGTTAATAAAAAAAATGAAAATACAAATTTCAATAATTCTCAAGACGAAGAAAAAAATAAGGATGATCTGTACGTTGAACTTCGTCGCACACTCACTCTCGATGTGTTCGATTAATAGTTTTTATAAAATTGCTTTTCGATCACTTCTTTAATTTTTTAAATTAATTTCTTTTCACGTTCCGTGAGAACGTCCGAGAGTACGTCACGACGCGACCAAGGTAGCCGATAAACTAGCAGGAGGCGCTTCCGATAGTCGGCGGGGGGAGCTCTCTCGAAGCGAGAATCCCCGGTCGGAGCGCTCGAGAGCCGGAGAACAGACACACGTTCGGTAGTAGGGCCTTCGAAAGACTGTTATCTGGGTCGTACCCCACCGTCGTTCACGCTGCCGCTATCCTGATGTGCTGGCAGGTATGCCGTATGCACGGAAAACCAGCGGCAACATCGGCACTGCTATCTTCCCGCAAGGAGAAGAAGAAGAAGAAGAAGTCGCGCGCGTGAAGAGCTCGCGTGCCCCGCGCGCTCAACGGAAGCAGAATCCTTTAATACTCTCTCCATCGCATCTCCCCGGCGGGATCTCATCCAGATAAATTAACTTCCCCGATACCTTCTCTAACGAACTCGTATATCGGTAAAATTACCCTCGTTATTCGCCAACACACGACGATTGCCGAGGAAGAGCGTGGCAAAACGGATCTCCGTTTCCGACTAGAGAATTCCGCAAAAAGTGACTGAAATGGTCCGTTTTGCCACCCTCGATGAGAAATCCTCTTTCGTGTACTTTAAAGATTTATTTATTCGGACTGAAAGTTGAACGAGAAAACACCTCGAGCCAACGCGCACGCGCCTGGAAACTTTTCTTCGGGTGTGGAGCGAATTGGTACACTGAAAAAAAAATTGGTTGTTTTAACCAAAAATTGCGGTGAAATACGTTCAATGCTGTTATCTGTTTGGTACAAATAAAGCATTGTTTTGTTAAGGAAGGAATCTCGCTGCGCGCTGACTTCCCATAAGTTCGACAACAATAAGAGAAAATTGCAAGTACTTCTTGATGGTGTAAAAATCTGAAAAAAATCATGTATACTA